>JAJOOH010005310.1:0-23746 GCA_029582605.1 Solanum gracilifrons
TTTAAAATTCACTATATTGGCCTAGAAGGAAGAGACAATAATATTTTCAGTCCCACAAAGAATTGTCATAGACACTCATATACATGAAATCAATAAGAAAAGTGTTTTCACCTTGGGCATTCTTGCTTTCAATAAGTTAAGTTTAAAGAAATTTTAGTGGAAACATATATAAGATCTTTAAAATTGTTAATAAAAACAATATATTAAGTTTGTATATTACTAAAATATATGTATATAATCCATCGGTTCGGTTCGGTTATTTTTTGGTTTTTTCGAACAAAACCATAACCAAACCAAATACTACCGGTTTTTAAAAATCTAAAACCAAACCAAACCAAACCCAAATAAAATCGGTTTTATTTTATCGGTTTGGTTTGGTTTTTCGGTTTGGATCGGTTTTTATCCAAACCGTGAACACCCCTACTCACAACAAGATGAACAAGAATATGAATTATGAACTGTGGTTACTCATGAAGCTTTTATAAGAGATCTCAAGGCTTTAAATGATGATTATGACTATGTTGACTATGTTTATGACTTATGCTTTTCCACTATCTTTATGATGATGTTTAAACTTGGTAAATTGCATACTTTCAAATGAAATGTCCCTTTTAGCATGTTTTCAATGTTTCTATGCATGGCTATCATACTTCGTGCAGTTTTGTACTAACACCTACTTTTCCTACATAATCCACGAGTGTAGGGTTCGGTTCTCAAGGTGATCACCGTAGTGGCTAAAGCTTGGATTTGCTTATTCTCCTAGCTTGTTGGTGAGTCCTCATGGTTCGAGGACGGATGTTTCATGTTGAAGTTTCATTTCTTGTAATTTCCTTTTGGAACAATGTTGTATGGGCTATGCCCTTTTTCTCATTTCGAATATTGTAATAGATGACTATGTTGAGACTTAGAGTTTAGACTTCCGCTTTTCTTTTATGAAAATTTTAGACTTGAAATGCGTTTTTACTCTTATTGTTCTATTGCTTATGTTATGATATGCTAAGTGACTTGTATGGACTCCTTCGGGATTCTATACGCCATGTTACATCTAGGGGGTACCCCTGGGTCGTGATGGTGGAACTTTGTGATTTCTTTGCCCTAAAGGCAACTTATGTCCAAAACTTTGAAGAAGAAAAAAGTTGTGATATATTTGAAGTGTAGACAACTACATCACAAAACCATTGAGCCATCTAATTTACAAAATATGTCAGTAGTGTATATTTTATACTAATATACATATAATATACTAGATGGACGAAGGATATATATTGGTAACTATTCTGCAACGAACAATAATAGTGGGGCAATTCCAATAATGTCACCGTGTCGTTCTTTCTAAGTGCAACTCATACCAATATCAATTATAATCTCCAAACAAAAGATATTGTCAAATGCTTCTTGGTTGATTTTTCTTCAAACATATAAGCTTTCCCCCTTTTTGTTCTGTTTTTGCTCAATTTCTTCAGTGGGGTGGAGAGTTTTTAACCTCCTGGAGCAGATTCAGCTGAGTTTCAGTAGACCACCAATTTATCAGATAAACAGCTCAAAGCTTTGTACCAGGTTGGTGTCTTTTTTTGGGGTGGTAGGTGGTGGGGGTGCTCTTTTTGGTGTTGATAAGATCATATTTTGTAGAATTTGTTTGTTGTACCAGGTTGGTGTATTTTTTTATTTTTTGGAGGTGGGGGATTTGTTCCTTTTGGGCTAAGAAGATCATACTTGTAGTAAACAGATTTAATTCTTGTTGTGTCAGCTTTACATATTCTGTTATCCCATTTATATAACTGATATCATTGTATATAATTATGAATATAGTTTGACATGTTACAGAATTTGCTTAGGTTCTTGGAAGTTTGAAACTTAATGAGATTTCTATAGTCTGTTCCAATAAAATGTCATGTTGTTTTTACCATGACATGTTAATACAGTTTTTATGTTGCTTTTGCAATATTGGATATGCTAATGTGCTCTATTTCCCTTCAAAAGTTATGGTGTTTAATTTGGTAAAACTGCAGGTATTGTCTTTGGTACCTCCTTTATTTGACCGGTTGATACTCATGGTGAGTGATTTTGTTAGTTAAATCTTTCCTGAGAATGTTTTACTTGTGAATCCTAGGGCAATACCTGGATGGAAACATGATTTCCTTTTTTGCTGATAAAATCTATTTGTTTAGGTTATTGATGGTCTTCCAGCTAAATTCGTGCTTGGGAAAGATGGTGAACCTCCACCGAAGTTTTTCAAGGAAGCTATGCCATATACTCAATCGTTATTGACTAAAGGAAGAACAGTTGGGTATCATGCAAAGGCTGCACCTCCTACTGTCACAATGCCTCACTTGAAGGTAATCAAATGGATTTTGGAGAATTTTTCTTTTTTGAGAAGTACGCTTCTCAATAGCTGTGTTCTTACAGGCAATGGTTTCTGGTGCAGTTAGGGGATTTCTGGATGTTGCCTTCAATTTCAACACGTAAGCTTTGCTGGATGACAACATAATTGGTTAGTTGGAAAATGTTCTTAAAGTTATATATGATAAGCAGAAAGTCCCTTCTAGTTAATAGCTTGTCAATTGATTCCTTGATATGACCCGTGATTTCTCTTCCTGGCTTAAGTTGTTTCCTGGAATGTTTTCTAGGCATGATGGAGTTAGCAGTTTCTTTGTAAGTCTGTTTTAATACCAGGAAGATGAAGCATTCTTATTCAATAATTCTTTTTTCTCTCCTATTGCTCATGTGGTGGTGTGGCTATTTTCTCCTCTCTGCTGGTGTAGTTTGTTCATTTGTTCTCTTTAATGTCTTGATTTGCGAAAACATAGAAAGTGTCTTCAGCCATGCTAGTGAAATACCATTTTTTCAGTTATTTGTTGGATCAGATATATTGGGGGTGGAGGTGTAATCTACATCTAGGTCTAATGTCAGAATGCTGCTTAAGGTGTAAGACTTAATTGCTTTGCTTGAAATTGGTGTTGAAAAGTTGAAGTTCTTAGCAGCTTATGGAATTCATCTCGCAGGTTAAAGACACTGTCCAAAAAAAAAAGGTTAAAGACATTGTCCAAGTAGATCAAAATGTATCTCGACATTTCTTGTGACCATCTCGTCAAAATCATGTATTTCGTCTTTTTTGAACTATATATGCATTATAAAGTTGGTCATGTTCCTCTTTCATTTTCTTCAAGTATTTCAGTTGATCAACAACTCAGGTTATTGGAGCTGAATTCCTGGCAATTGCTTAGGCACCTTGAAGTGCATCTACCTGGTTTAGTATGTGAAAACTTCTTATGCAACGACTTCAGGGATGATGGATCTGAGAGGACAAGAGGTTACAGTAGTCTGGAAGAGACCTTTTGTTGTTTGTATATGAAGGCTGCAGATCTTCACAGATCTTGGAAATCTGGGGAAGAGAAAACGTGGTTGATGGTTTGTAATAGCCAATTTGACATATTTTTCCTCACAACTTTTATTTGGGGAAACTGCTAATTCTTGTGTTGTTTTCTTCTCATATTTGCGTAGATCTGCTTGTGAGGACAATTGTCACAATACTCTTGTGGCATATCATAATTTCTTAAGAAATGCAAGTGAGTGGCTATCTCATATGGCAACTGATGTGAGTTTGACCTTATAAAAGTTTTCTTTTGCATTTCCAGAAAGTAATAGATCAGAGCATTCTATGATTTTTAATTCTCTTTAATTTCTTGATTTGCGAAAATATAGAAAGTGCCTTCAGCCATGCTAGTGAAATACCATCCTTTCAGTTATTTGTTGGATCGGATATTTTGGGGGTGGCGGTGTAATCTACATCCAAGTCTAAGGTCAGAATGTTGCTTAAGGTGTAAGATTTACTTGCTTTGCTAGTAATCGGTGTTGAAAAGTAGAAGTTTTTAGCTGCTTATGGAATTCATCCCGCAGGTAAAAAACACTGTCTAAGTAGATCAAAATGTGTCTCGACATTTGGTTGATGAACGTAGTCGCGCTGACTGGACTCTGGAGTCATCTGGTAATCTTTTCCCCCCTTCTGTTTGTTCCTTTTTTTGTTAAAACATTTTCCTAAAAACTAGTTAAATCAATTGTGAGAAAACAAAGAGAACAATAGTTGCTCAAAATGATAAAACTAAAGGAGCATACCCTGTGGCAGCAACCAGAAGAAGAGTAGCAACTGCTGGCTTTCTGTTTTATAATGTAGCTATAATTATTGTACTTGAACCCAACTCATCTTGACAAATCATCACCATCATCATAATTGTTTACTTTTGTCTAGGTTTCATCATCTTATCATTATTGATGTGTGCAATTCATCAAGGTTAATTTACTTCGACATGTGATGCAGAAAATGCCCATCTCTAGCAAATAAAGTTTTAGCTTATATGAAAAGTTGTTCCTTCAAGGAACCGAGGCAATTTGAGTCTTGGTTAGCATTGGAAGGAAAAGATCCAGATCAATTGCCCCAAGCAGAGGAAGAGTCCTTCTCTTCCCAAGGGCTTGTCTTGGCATAGAAAGTTAGATAGAAGTGAGTGAATGGAGCACACCTCGTTGAACTCGCTTCACTTTGTCAGTCTTAAAGTCATCATGAAGTGTCAATTTGCAATGCATATGAAGTACTCTTCATTACATGTTTTGCTTTTGACCAAAGTGCTAAGGCCTCGTCGATTAGGTTTGTCTCAGCTTCTAAGACATTGTTTTCATTTGCTTGGTTTAGTGAGGACATAGTGCTTTTGCCAATACTGACACACTATTTTTACCATTAATCAGATGCTGAAGTAAACAGATTTTCCTTCTTCGGTATATATTGAATTGGTCTTCATATAAGATGTTCCAGAGTCTGCTGCTTTGAGAGCACAAATTACAACCTAATTTCTTAAGTCTTATTTTCTATGGTCATACATGTAAAGTCATCATTCCATTGAAGAACTATATTTGTGTTCTAATTGCCAGTTTTGTTAGCATGCCTGGTTAATGTTTCAAATTCCAACTAACGATTGTAAACTTATTACACAGCTTTCTTTTTCGAGAATAATTATTTCCTACATATGTGGAAATCATTACTGAACTAGCAGATACACTGGATGTTCTAGTACAATTTATAATTATTTGTACAGAAAATCTATCTTGCATGTTGTGTTCGGGATTTTCGTTTCAAAATAGCTGAAAGTATCCCATCCCCCTCTGTATCAAACGTCTAAATCATTTTCCTTCTGAATATGGTTTACGTTGGTCAATTTTATATTGTAAATGGGGCATCTTGTGAGATCCATGAACATGTTGTTGATGGTTCATCTGTTTCTTTCTGTGGAGTTACTTTTTTGTTCGTCACTACTTTATTTAACTCAAGCTTGCACTGTTTCAGATTCTTCATAATCTTGGCTTGGATCATGTTGGACATCTTGGTGGGCGCAATAGGTGCTGCCATGTTAATTTGCAGTTTCCATTGAGTTTCCGAATAAAAAAAGATGATAATACATTAATAGTACTTTCTTGGGGTGGTTATTACAGTATGCCGATGACCCCCAAACTCGGAGAGATGGATGAAGTGATCAAGACGATCGATCTAAATTCTTTACCTACCAACAATAATGATCAAGGACGGACACTCTTGGTTTGTGCTTCTATCTTTCTCCAAGAGTTGTGTAGCTTAGTTAATAAGCTAGCAGTTATCCGTGATATTATGGACTTAGAAGCATTTCCCTGTTATAGATATGTAGTAATAACTAACAAGTGATGAAACCATTGTTGCCGTTAACTATGACATTTGAGTACTTCCCTTTTTCAATTTTACTTCTAAAAATATTTAAATGTAATTTGTACAGAATATAGGCAGAAAAAAATCATATGGACAAAGTAATTGGAAAAACTACAATTAAGTGAAATATAGAAGTAAAAATAAAACATGTAAATTAAGCTCAAAATTGATATAAAATTTTGATTTAGAAGCTACAATGCAGTCAAAGTCTGTACTTCAGGGTTTCTGACTAGTTTTCTTCTATTTGAAATTTTTTAATTCCTTTTCTTAATAAGTAACAGATTCATATATTTCCACAACAATTGATATATCTCTTTTCTGGTTGTTTATTGTTCATTGGTGCTCTCTCCAAATTAGAGCCCATGCACATTGAGCTCATTCCTTAACATGTTGATGCTTTCTGCCTAAGCGAGGCAAAGCACCACCTTGAGCCTCATGTAGCTTTGGGGTTTAAGCAGCTCCAAATGACCTTTAACAATATTGACCTACATCTTGATCAAATTTGAAGTATTATTTCTTCTTTTTAATTTTTTTTTTTATGACAAGGGAAATCCGCAGCCGCTACCCTTTGGGTGCGCACAAGGTAAAACCCCGCTCCTATGCAATAGCTCGCAAACCACATAGGTACTATGCCAACACATTACCTAATATTCCTATTGAATAGTGGAGCAAGTGTTTGTGGCATCACACTCCTCTAGTTTGTGATGATATCTTTTTCTTGAGAAGGTAACATTTGTGTATATTCATTGAACCAGTGCATGGGTTGCACTAAAACCATATTTACACCGTGTCAAAAAAGTAACAAAATTGTATCTGAATCTAACATGAACCTAGGATATCTATAATGGATTCAGTATCCTCTAAATACTTCTGCTTGCACCAGGAGCAAAAAAGCCTGATACAATTTAGTTTGATCTTTTGAAGTCACAACTCTTGCTCTCAAAACATCTAGCATTTGTTTCTTTCCAAACAGTCCACCAAATACAGGCTGGGACAATCCTCCATCTATCTCTATCTACAGCTCCCACCCCTACTTCTCCCCAACTGTATAAAATATGTGTGATTATGTTAGGCATAGCCCAAGCAAAACCCCCGAGTGAAAATCCTACATAGCTGGGACGTTATTCTGCACTGGAGATACAGATGATTGACTGTCTTAACCTCTTCCTCACATAAATAGCATCTAGAACACATGGAGAACTTCATTTTCTTGAGATTTTCATGTGTTAAAACTTCTTCTCTTGCCATAAGCCAAGTGAAACATGACACCTTGAAAGGGATTTTAGGTTTCCAAATCTGCTTCCAAGGCCAAAGAGAAGGTTGTTGTCCATCTTGATTTAGTAACTTATATGCAGAGTTTACCTTGAATGTGCCTTTGTTATTTCTTCTCCAACATAATCTATCATGTTCATCCCTTGTTCTTGTAAAAACTTCTAGCCTTCCAAAAAAATCAGTCACAGTCTCGATTCCCCAGTCATTTCCTCTCCTTATTTTGCTTGAATTACGTTTCCCAGTATGGTTGAGGCTCAAAAAGGTATGTGATGATATCTTTTGATTACTCAACAAACAAATATTTCAATATTCTAACTGTTGTCTTGTATATGTTGCACACATCTGCAGTTGGTAGTAAGTGACCGTGGAATGATTGAAACGGGAAATCATGGGAGGATCATCATTTGAGGAAAATGACTCTTTGTCACTTTTTATTGGTCCTACAAATTTTGGAAGTACATCACTCCTAATAAAGCCAACCAGGTATGTGACTATGAATTTTATTGTTGCTTAACTTCTAATGGATCAATTCATTGGTGGAAATCGGAATCACTTGCCATTTCTTATTATTTGCATGTGACAACTCTCTGCAAGAAACAGTTACTTGTGCTAGGCTATGTTGCTCGGTCTCTCCAAAGATGTTGCAGCACCGGTGTTTGACCCTAAAAAATACACTACTTTTGGAGAATCCAACACGACCGATTGACATATTTGAAGAGTCAGAGCAACATAGGTGTTAGGTGGTTAAGGTGCAGCAGTACCTCCATTTTGATTATTATGCTTTAAAAAGAAATAGACAAGTTAGCAGGAAGTCTCGTAATATAGCTAGTATTTCACCCATGTTCTGCAAGGGAGTTAATATATAACTTTGCAATATTGGCTTTTCAAAATAAAAATTTGAGTAAAAGTGTTGCTAGATAAGATTTCTCTGAAGTTCTTTCAAAATAAAACTTGAAATACAATAATTGTTAAAAGGAAGTTTATAGGTAGTGACATTTTTCCATAGTTATTGAATGTTGTCGGTGGTTTTCATTTTATTTTAAAAAGATATCATTTATAGTAGGTGAGGGTTTCCTTATTTGACACTGTTAAGATTGGTTCCGTTGAGAATATAATCAAATAATAGAAGTGTGTTTTCTCTAACAGCTTAAACTTTTAGATGAGATAGTCATACACTTCAACATGGTATCAAAGTGTAATGACCCTCCGGGTCATTTCTGTGTCTTGCCTTCTGTGTGTCGTTTACAACATTCCTGTAGCGACCTCAAGTCATTTATGACTTGCTGGGACTAACAGTTCGGTCACCTGGTAGTTCGTTTGGTTATGGTGTGAGTTTTAGTGTTTTGGAGCTTATGAACCTTGAACGATCATTTTCAATCAAAAGTTCAAGAAGATGACATCGGAATTCAATTCTGATGATTCCATTAGCTCTGGAATGTCAAGTTTGGTCTAGATGGACCCTTCTTTTGTGTCCCGAGGTTTTCGATATTTTTTCGAGACCTTTTGTAGTTTTTGACTTAAAATGACATGTGGGTGTGGGACCCACTTTTTGTCAAGATGACCTCGTATAAAAATTTTGATGGTGCCAATGAGTCCGAAATATCAAATTTGGTATGTTTGCATATCTCGTTTGCGTGCACAGGGTTCCGAACGAGTTCGGAGCACCCCGTCGAAGTTTTTAAGTTTTGGGAAAAGTGCAGATAAATCTGCACTTTTGGAAAACCTTAAAAACCTTATCTCTCTCTCATCTCTCAACCGAATTAGGCAATTTGAAGTGCGGGAGCTTCGTATTTTTGGTGGCATCGCTGTAGAGTGTTCGGAAGTTGTCGGGTGCACGTAGTTCGAGGTAAATTTCTCAATAAACCTGACTGTTGTACCCTTTTTCGAGCTTTTGTTTTTGGCATCCTTGTTTTGGTCATATCTCACTCATTTTAGCTCGATTTTGGGTGATTTGAAGGCCCACATGTTGGGACTTATCGTGGATACGTCGTGGAGTGTTCAAGGAGTGTTGGGAACTATTAGATTCTTGTAAATTTCAAGTTTAGACTGTTGCATGTTTTCTTTTAAGTTGATTAAAGTGTAGTTTTCTTGCGTGTTGGATTTTGCTGCGTTTTGAGCCCCGAATTGTGTTTCATTTTGGAACACAAGTTTGGGGTACTGTTTAGGGTCTCTTGACGGAGTCAAATTCGAACAGTTCGATGCGGGTCCCACGATTCCCGTTTTGACTCCAAAATTGACTCATCTCCGTTTGCTATGATTTTGGTGTCTAAACGACCGTAATAACGTTGACTCTATTTTTGGTAGCGTGGCAGCATTTCGAGGCCGTTCGAAAAGGAAAAACTCCGGATGAGTGATTTTGGAGCGCGCATGATCGGCCTACAGGTCGGCTACGACTTCCTTCTCTTAGATTGAGCTCGAGATTGTTAATGCATGTTGATTAGTTGGGATTTGGGTTGGTAGTTATTGAATCATGCATAGGTGTTTAGAAATCATGTTTCGGCCTCTTTCGGGAATTATCGAGTAACTGTGAGCATGCTATCTGTTACTAATTGACCCTCCTTGCTATGTGGAGTGCTTGAATGCTTGATTACTGTTTATATGAAGCATGTTGGGCCTTAGTTTAGGTTTGACTAAGTCTTGCCTTAAAAATACATGATTCAAATTCGATAGGCCTTAGTTTTACCCCGACGTCGCTCGATCGGCTTAGATCCCTGTAGACTGGTATAGAAGACTTGAGTCGGATAGTTTGGGCCTTACTCCGACGATAGCTATCCTTATTTTCCCTGATGCTACGACTTCACGAGTTACGTCGGCGACACTAGTTCTACTTCGCGATTTGAATTTGATTTTTGATTCGGTTCCAAGGACTTGCATTGATTGGCTAAGTGTGGACGGTATTCCACGGACATTTATGAGCATGGATCGATTGGGACTCTTTCAACAGCTATATTGGCACCTTTATAGAGCATCCGGTTTAAGGTCGGGCCTCTATCGCCCAGATACTTATATAGATCATCCGGTTTAAGGTCCGGCCTCTATCGCCCAGATACTTATACAGAGCATCCGGTTAGAGGTCCGACCTCAGTTACTTGATACTTGTAATTGGTTACTTGGGTACTTTTGGTGAGCATCCGGTTCGAGGTCAAGCCTCCGTACTATCAGATTTTACTAATTGGGGTTGAGGTTCTAGTTTGATGTTCTTCGTTCTTGGGTTCTCATATGCAATTCTCTTTAGTTATAGTTATTCTCCTCGGCGGGATTATGGGGGTCCGTTCGGGTTTTAATTAACTTGCACACGAGTGTACCTTCTGGGCTTATGGGGTCCAGTTAGGTGTAGTTAGCTTATAAATTACTTTAGTTAGTTCTTTCTACACTCGTGTGCATTCCATTGTTACTTAGATTTCCGTTCTTGACCTCTGTTTGTGTTATTACTTCTTTTCATATTGCCTTTACTTGTTAAGTTCAGTCGGTCAATGATGCCTACTGGGTACCTGCTGTTGTGGTACTCATGCTACGCTTTGCATCTGTTTCGTGATGCAGGTCCGAGCACCAGTGGCCAGCGTTGATCCAGTTTGGAGTAGTCTGATCCGGAGACGGGGGTGAGCACACGGCGTTTTATACTATTTCAGTCTCCATTTGTATATATAGACTTGTCTTTTACCTTTCGAGACAGTCCAGTCTATGTGGTCGACTTTTGGGACTTGTACTCATTTTGTTAATAGCTTTATACTAGTGACTTCCAGGTTCTGGGAGGGATCTTTATTTGTATATATGTTTTGGTTTGCTTCTGCCTGTTTATATTGTTATCTTAAATTTTGCCTACTCTTGTTTAGTTTCTGCCCTCAAACCCATTACTTGTTGTTCCGGGTTACGGATTGGCTTACCTACTGGTAGGTTATAGTAGGTGTCATCATGACTCGAGGAATTGGGTCGTGACACAGAGTCAGGCCCATCCCAATTTGTTTGTTCACCGATGTTGGGCCCCCATATTATAATGTCCACGCTCCAGTTAACGAGGTCTGGGCGTGCGGGGAGTGTTAAGAATTCCCACATCAGAAGAGGGATGGGAATTTGGTCTACTTATATGGACTTGGACAATCCTCCCTTCATAAGCTAGGTTATAAGGTTAAGTTAAACCCAAGATCGTATCAGAGCAGGCAAAGTCCTGAGATTGAATCTCACCGCCACCCAAATAAAAAAGAATTTCCACGTGCAAAAAAAAATCAGACCCACACGTGATAGGGCGTGTTGAGAATATAATCAAATAATAAAAGTGTGCTCTCTCTAACAGCTTAAAATTTTAGATGAGATGGTCACACACTTCAACAGGTTCAATCATCAACTTAATTATTTATTTATCAATTATTCATAAATTTGGTGTTTGAGGTGGACCTTGCTTCAACATAGCTCTTGTTGATGGTAGAAACTTTCAAATCATTAACAGATCTGATTGGTAGTTTATGTTGTTGATTCTGAGCCATATATAATGTTTGATAATTGTAAAGAACAAGTGTCAGAATGTGTTACATAGTGATGATGTTTATCTACGTAGTAGAATATGTGGGCGTGTGTTTGGATATCCTGTTGCCTTCTACATCCACAAGTGAGGCATGGGCTTGAGGAATTGAATTCTGCATTTTTCTTCAAATTGTTTTTGTGTGTATCAGAACAACAAATGAGAAAAGTTCCTGCACAGACCACAGTTGTTCAAGTCACCTGTAATTCATCCAATTACTAGTCAATATCTCTAAATTGTTTCCACTTTACCATACTGGTTCTACGCTAATTTAATACTCTTACTGCATTTTTATTGGCTTATTGATTGAATGGTAAAGTGGGATGGCACAAATCTCTTATGTTTAATCATATGGGAGTTAAAGGCAACTTAATCTAGTTTGATGTTAATGATGTAATCACAGTTTTACATGGGGTGCTTCTGCTATGTTCTTCACAATTTTGAAGGTTTCAGAGTATCCCAGTTTATACATATGCTTTCTGTTTCCGGGTATCAATGATTGTTATCTTGGTTTTTCACCAGAAAAGGGACTAGGCACTGCTATATGCAGTTTCCCACAAAAAATCACTTTTGGAGATGGCCATCCTTTTTATTTAATGATGGAACTAGAAGGGACATTTTTTGGGGGCTTAATTCAGTCTAAGATTGAGAGTTTACCTTAATGTCTCATGATAGTGAATGCTAGTTCATTTGGAAGTGAAATTCCTCAGAATAAAATGAGCTTCACCATAGATCTAACTGAAGTATGCATTTTCAATATTGAGAGTTTATACTTTGACTCCAGACAACTTGTCATTGGAGCACCTTGAATTGGCTCAATCTAATAGGAATGGTTAGAGTTCTCATTAGTTTTGGCGCTCAAGTTTGACAAGATAAATCAGGCTTGACTGAATATCCAATCTGGTTATGTTGTGGCAACACACTTTCTATGAAATCGAAGAAATAAATATCAGAATATAGAGTAATCTAGATATATTATTTCAGTCCTGTCATTTCTTGTGACCACCATCTTGTCAAGATGATGTATTTCGTCTTTTTTGAACTATATATGCGTTACAAAATGAGTCATGTTCCTTTTTCATTTTCTTCAAGTATTTCAGTTGACCAACAACAAGTTATTGGAGTTGAATTCCCGAGAATTGCTTAGGCTCCTTGAAGTGCAACTACCTGGTTTAGTATGTGAAAACTTCTTATGCGACGACTTGAGGGATGATGGATCTGAGAGGACAAGAGGTCGCAGTAATCTGGAAGAGACCATTTGTTGTTTGTATATGAAGGCTGCAGATCTTGGAAGTCTGGGGAAGAGCCAATTTGACATATTTTTCCTCAGAACTTTTATTTGGGGAAAATGCTAATTCTTGTATTGTTTTCAGTGTAGATCTGCTTGTGAGGACAATTGTTACAGTACTATTATGGCAGCATATTATAATTTTGTGAGTGGCTAATCTCATAGAGCAACTGACGTGAGTTTAACCTTACAAAAGTTTTCTTTTGCATTTCCAGAAAGTAATAGAGCAGAGCATTCCATGATTTTTATACAATTTATTTATAAGTTTTATTTAATATTTTTCAGAAACCTGTTAGAAGACTTATATTTGGAGTAGCTGCTATGCTCGTTTCATGTTTGATGTTGCTGAGCCTTGTGTTTCTTCTAGGAAAGCAAGTTTTCTCTGCAGTTTTCTAGTGCCAATAATCACCTGAGCTGGTGGCAATTGGATGGGATTTTTATTTTTGTGGTAATTGTTATTGTTGTAATAAGCATGGGATCCAGTTCGGTGGTGGAGGAAGAGCAGTACATATGTCATTTCATGACATCCTCACTTTATTTGTTATCTCTCCGAAAAGTAATGCAGCAGTGCTACTACCTTGGGTCTAAAGACGAATCATTATATCCAGATTTGCTCAATTTTTGAGAGGATGGCATCAAGGTGGTGTTAATTGGACTAGTTTTTCAAAATGGTTAAGAGCAAGTGGGAAGTACTTATATAAAGTTGTTCCAGCTAGTTTCAGTGATCATCCTAATCAATGTAAGCTTAGTTTCTCTTATGTGGTCCAGACGGTCAGAAAAAAACTTTATGACCGTAGTTTTCTTGATGCAATTGTTCCCAGGGTGTCAGGTTTTACATTATATCACTAAATATCAAGATGTTGCAGGTAGTTATGATGCTACTTTAATGGCTCAGATAGTTTATGTTGTCCTAGGTTTCTGTTCAACGACTATTGTGTTGTTCCATGGTGTATACTTTCCAAAATCGTACGCTTTATGTTCCTCAAGTCCAAAGAAAGGCTTGGGGTTTATGTTTTAGGGATTCGATTGGCTTGAGTTAAATATATTATTGGTCGCTTTTACAGCTATTGTTGCAGCATCCCGTAAACTCAATGCATGTACTATTTCTCTTCTTGCTAGCATTTGGTATTCTTCTGGTTCCAACCAGCATCGCAGGCAATGGGTTGAGGTCAGTCAGATCTTTTCAATATTCATCCAAATTAAGACGTCTTTGTCTTTAAGGATTGCCTAGTACTAGTTTCACAAGTTTTGTTTTTCTCCTTTTTCCGTGTCAGGTTTCTGCACTTTACTACATGGGAATGACAGGCCATTTTGGTCTTGGTAACACCAACACCCTAGCTACAATCGATGTTGCTGGGGTTTTTATTGTAAGTTTCTTGTGCAAAAATCTTTAATATTGTGTTTCATGCTAATTTCTCGTCAGCTTCATATTGAATCTGATGCTCTCCGTTGATTTGATTACCAGGGTGTGTTTAACCACACAACTATACTTTCTATGAAATGGAGAAAAGAAATAGCATCATATAGAGTAATCTTGATACATTATTTTCAGCCTTGTCATTTCTTGTGACCATCTTGTCAAAATCATGTATTTCGTCTTTTTTGAACTATATATGCATTATAAAGTTGGTCATGCTCCTCTTTCATTTTCTTCAAGTATTTCAGTTGATCAACAACTCAAGTTATTGGAGTTGAATTCCTGGCAATTGCTTAGGCACCTTGAAGTGCATCTACCTGGTTTAGTATGTGAAAACTTCTTATGCAACGACTTCAGGGATGATGATCTGAGAGGACAAGAGGTTACAGTAGTCTGGAAGAGACCTTTTGCTGTTTTTATATGAAGGCTGCAGATCTTCACATATCTTGGAAATCTGGGGAAGAAAAAAGGTGGTTGATGGTTTGTAATAGCCAATTTGACATATTTTTCTTCAGAACTTTTATGTGGGGAAACTGCTAATTCTTGTGTTGTTTTCCGTGTAGATCTGCTTGTCAGGACAATTGTTACAATACTCTTGTGGCAGCATATTATAATTTCTTAAGAATTGCAAGTGAGTGGCTAATCTCATAGAGCAACTGACGTGAGTTTAACCTTATAAAAGTTTTATTTTGCATTTCCAGAAAGTAACAGAGCAGAGCATTCCATGATTTTTATACATTTTTCTTATAAATTTATTTAATAATTTTCAGAAACCTGTTGGACGACTTATATTTGGAGTAGCTGTTATGCTCGTTTCATGTTTGATGCTGATGAGCCTTGTGTTTCTTCTAGGTAAGCAAGTTTTCTCTGCATGCCAATAATCACCCGAGCTGGTGGCATTTGGATGAGATTTTTATTCTTGTGATAATTGTTATTGTTGTAATAAGCATGGGGATCCAGGTAGTTATGATGCTACTTTAATGGCTCAGATAGTTTATGTTGTCCTAGGTTTCTGTTCAACAACTATTGTTGTTGTTGTGCCATGGTGTTTACTTTCCAAAATCGTACGCTCTCTGTTCCTGAAGTCCAAAGAAAGGCTTGGGGTTTATGTTTTAGGGATTCGATTGGCTTGAGTTACATATATTTTTGGTCGCTTTTACAGCTATTGTTGCAGCAGCCCGTAAACTCAATGCCTGTACTATTTCTCTTCCTGCTAGCATTTGGTATTCTTCTGGTTCCAACCAGCATTGCAGGCAGTAGGTTGAGGTCAGTCAGATCTTTTCAATATTCATCCAAATTACGACTTTAAGGACTGCCTGCCTAATACTAGTTTCGCAAGTCTTGTTTTTCTCCTTTTCCTGTGTCAGGTTGCTGCACTTTACTACACGGGAATGGCAGGCCATTTTGGTCTTGGTAATACCAACACCCTAGCTACAATCGATGTTGCTGGGGCTTTTATTGTAAGGTTTTTGTGTTTAATATTGTGTTTCATGCTAATTTCTCATTAGGATGCTCCTCATTGATTGATTGTCAGGGTGTCTTGGACCACTCAACTATACTTTCTGCTTCACCAATGTTGTACCTCCTTAGCATAGTGATGTATAATTCTATGAAAGACGCTAGTAGTTTCATAATTTCCGAGAAAGGCTATATTGGATCGCTGCTCAAGAGGACACTTGGTTTTCCTTGTTTTGTTCCGTTGGGTTTGAATTCCATTCTCTTGATAGCTTACACAATTGTGTTGCTATTAATGAGAAACCATTTATTTGTTTGGAGTGTATTTTCTCCCAAGTAAGTGTCACTAAAAAGTTGATAATTTGCTTTATCATATATTTTGTATGAGACTAAGAGTGACATTATTTTGTTCAGGACGAAAGCCTTGTCTAAGTAAGATTATATATATATATAGAGAGAGAAGAGATTTCAAACGAAATAACTAAATATGTTTACTTTAACTATTCATACTATAGTTTTGAAGCAACTTTTTATGAACCATTCGTTTGATTTATTGATTATCTCAAATATGTTGAATAAGTAATAATACCAAAAGTCTTAGTCTAAATCCTACAAAATATTTCAAACTATATTTATTTATATTATAAAATATATTAAAATCGAACACCTTTTCACATTGAAGGATTGTGACTTTTCTGCAGGGTTGTGACATTTCATTTCTACAAAACTTTACAATATTTTTGAGATATCATTAATACAACATTTCAACTCTCAAAATTTTTCACAATGTCAATATTTTAGTTTATTATGTATCTAATATATGTTTTTTTATTTGTTTTAAATGAAGGAATACAATTATTAAATAACATAAAGGAGAAATTTGGTGAGAGAATATTTTTTAAAAAGGAACATATCACTTAAATTTTTCATCAGTTACAAATTAAAAAATAAACGATAGGGCACCCATCCCCCTTGTTCATCAAATTTTCAATATCGATTTTTAAATTTCCATTGATAATACTGTCAGGACCCAAAATGAGTCATGAGTGGCACCCACACTTAACCTCCTAGGTGGGCGAACCAATGAATCTAACCCCAACTTATATCAATTGTTCAACTACGGATAACAACCATATGCGTAATCTCAAACTTATTAAAGTAACTAATAAAATAAACCTCTAATGTCTAGTACATATTATCCTATCCCCAAAACCTGAAAGTCATCACATCAAGAACATATATTCTTAAAATACCAAGTCTAAGAGTATTAAAGAAATCAAAATAAATAAGTAGAATAGTCTATGTCCGAAATCTAAGGACATCATGCCATGACCGAGAGGATCCAACACGAGCTAAAAGGAAAAGCTCACCCTGAAAGCTGATGTACTGGAGACTGGCTAGAACTGAGGGCGAGTCGAAGTCGATGGTACACTCGCTGCACTCCACAAAAAGAAAATGAAGAAAACACAAGTAGGGGTCAGTACAAGACAAATTGTATTGAGTAGGTATCATCGGCTAAATCAAAATAGAAACTAATATGCAGTAAATAATAGTTAAAATTAACCATGGTAGTTAGGAGGTGGCAAGCAACAACCAACATGAACAAGTGATAACAACGCCAAAGTAAGTATGTAATTAGTCAACAATATCAAGAACACACATAAGGACTCATGCCTCCACACCAAGCTCTTTTGGGAATTGTGTTCTTTAAGTCTAAGTACATTAAGTTGTTTAACATGTTTTCCTTTAATTTTATCGTGTCGGAACGTGACACCCGATCCAATAATATTGTGCCGGCTCGTGACACCAAATCTAAATATATCGTGTCGGAACGTTGTCACGCCTCAAATTCCATTAAGACGGATAGACACCTAATGCCCTAAAGGCCCGAGAGAACCAACATGTAACCTGTGCTTACTATGAATATAACTAAGACAATCTTAAAGTTGTGACAAGTTCACATAGGATGCCGCGATACGAACCAACATAGTAAACCAAAAACTTATATACAAGACTTGGTCGTTGAGGCCACAACTTGTTAAGAGACAAGACACAATTGAACTATATACATTAGTCTACAAAGCCTTTAAAATATAGAAAATCTTAGTTTAGGGAGGGACAAGACCCCGCCTTACCCTTAACGTACAGTAACAAAATAGGTGCCAATGACTCGGTAAGCCCCGAATCAACCTAGAGCTTCACCAATAGCAACTGAGTACCTGTGCTCCTACTAAAGAGGTCTACTAGCTAGAGTATATGTGCCTGCAGAATGAAATGCAGTGTCCCCGTAAGGGACGTCAGTACGAAAAAATGTACTGAATATGTAAGGCAATAATATATATAAAACAAGGCTCAGATGAAATCAAGTATCCATATATAAGTGCATAGATCAGAATAGAGACCACCTTTGTTACTCTTGTGGGAGCATATATGTTACATTATTTTCTTTAGTTTTATGTACTTTATAATCTTTGTAGGGCATGTGATACAAATGACTAGCTGATCAGTGGTAGAAGGGGATGGCACATGCTATACATTTTAACCCCCGGGATGTTGTCCTTATAATTACAAAATTTGGGATCGACTCATGCTAGGCTTTCGCCCTTGATTGCCACCCTTCTATACCAATTGAGATCAGTCCATGCTAGGCTTTCATCCATGAGATGCCACCTTTCTATACCAATTGGGATCGATCCATACTAGGCCTTTATCCATGGCTGCCACCCATAATTATACAAATTGCTTTGCTTGGATTCTTTAATCTTTGAGATTGTTGTTTTGGTGGTCATAATCATTTTGTGATATTTGAAACTACAGACCAGTAGTAGAAGACATGAAAATAATAACTTCAAGGCAGTAACAATGACATAAGAAGCTATGTAACATCAATGCATTACGTGTGAGCTTAAGTGACACAATTGACTTCAATTGACTAACAAGAGAATTCACCAAGCTTGCTTTTGCAAATACCATTTATATACTAGCACATAGGAGGAGGATAATTACACAAATGTAGAGAAATGGGCATATAATGAAGTAATTTGACAAGCTAAGGAGAGGGGGAAATATCGTTATCCATATTGTAGATCATACGCTGCCACTATGTTTCCTTTATTAGGAATAGAACTTAGGAAGTTCACTTCATTGATATTAATCGCAAGTATTAGATTTCATGCCAAGAAATATGGAATCGAATATACTTACATACCTTGCTATACAATTCAAAAAGTATGACTTAAGCTCCTTCTCTTCAAATTACTAATCTAAAATAAAATAAACTGTAAGACTAGTATTAGTAGCTAATCAACCAATTTGAGCTACTTAATCTCACCGAAATAGTAACCAAGCAATAAGCATGTAATTTATCTAGTCAATGTTTTCTTTCCTTCCCTTTTCCTTTAGTCGCGTCTATATGCTATACAACCTTTGTATCAGGTCCTCCCCAAAACTCCCTGCAATATTTAATTCCTTTGACGTCTCCATAAGTTCTCCATACTTCCAGTCACATCCCTTATCATAACATACATAAAACAGTCGTTAAACATAATAATGTAACCGAAGCAATATGAATCACGGTTTCTTATCACCAACACTTGACGAGCTAACATTACTTTTAAAATGCCCAAACAAGCTCATAATTGAATTTAAAGGGGACCCTCTCCATGGTTGTCCCAACATGCACTAACCACCAGAACATCCTCCACAATATTACACTATGTAAAAGAAATAATTTCCAACTCACTAACACATACTAAATGTCCTAATTGACTCAAGCACAAGAGGGAGAAAATTGAAGTAGCTTACCTTGTTGGAAAGAACTACCACTTGCTAAGACTTGGATTCTTCAAGGTAAAGGTTGTCCTCCTCAACTTGTCTTAACTTATACCTTCCAATAGCTAATTGCAATACCTACTTTGGCCAGATTAATGCAAGTAGGTAGTAGTGTACTTGGCCCAATAGCATGGTCAAAAGAGTCTTAGTAGGTGATGCACCTACTTGGCCCTTTGGGCTGGTCAATAAGTCAAAGTAGGTGATGCACCTACTTGTCACCTACTAGCATAGTTAAGTCAGGCAAGCACCTCAATATTTTATTCCATTTCTAGACCTTAATACCTTTAACTTAACTTAAAACTTATATACACTAAGTCACTTTAAACTTTAGACTCAAACACCACCTTATGATCTCAAGTTTAAATACTTCCATCGACGTCAACTTAATCGGATCGCATTGAAAATCAACGGACAGTTCACCTTAAACATCTTCTATTGTCACTAGTCGCATAGGAAACCGAGTCCATAACTATACCACAAGGCAATTTATAAGTGTCATATAAATAGAACTAGTACACGTAGAATACGGGGTGTTACAGTACACATGCTGAAACGTGCAAGGCATCACATCACCTTCCAAGCTAGTTTAAACAAACACTAATCATATAAGAAACATGGTCCCTCACCTATACGATAAGTCTATGTCAAGTATCATATGAATCAAACTAACTTATGCGTAATACGGGGTGTTACAAACGTGACACCCAATCCAATAATATCGTGCCGGCTCGTGGCACCTGATCCAAATATACCGTTAATTTATCATTCTTTATCACCACTTTTCACTTTAATAACAATATTTCATCACGCCTTTATTCAAGGCATCACTTTGATAGAGAAAATTCAAGATTATGGATCGCACTAGATTACATTAATTTGATATTTTAAATAAAAAATTTATATATTTAAAAACTATACGAAAAATACTATAAATTTCAATTATTTTGCAGATCAATATGATGAAAAATACAACGTAAAATGTTAGTCAAAGTTATTACCGTTTGATTCTAAAAAAGAAAACTATGACAATTAAAAGTGGACGAAGATAGTAATAAGGACCATTTATTTTTAGCAGGATATGTTGCTGTTCAAGGCTTAGATTACTCTATCATTCACGTGAAATAAGTATACAGATTTATAAGTATAGATGCTTATGAAAGGTAAAGGTTAAGATAAAAGAAGTAAATGAAGCATTATTGCACCAAACATGACACGAGAACTTTTTATTTGCATAAGAAAAAGTACTTCTTATAAGAGGCGAATCCAGGATTGGAATATAAGGGGCACTACTAAGAGTGACTCAAGGGTAAGGCTAGGAGTGACATATGGGTAACGTTAACATTTTTTGGAGAAGTCATTATCATAGCATTTTTTGGAGCATATTTTAAAATAACATATTTACATTCGGAAGCATTTTTCCAAGCCAATCAAAAAACCTAAAGAAAAAGACCTTTATTTTTTGAAGACTCATTTTCATCATGACCTCGAAAAAACAATCCAAATTCCAAGAGGAACCTTGCCACATTAGTAGAAGCCTCTAAACGAATTTGATGCTCACTTCTTGTTTTCTCAAATTGCTTGTTAAAAACAACTTGAATGGATTGAAATTTATTCTCAAAATCTAACATCTTGTTGAAACACCTATTGTGGACGCTATTTACTTCACCAACATGTAAATTGAATCGTTCCAAACTATGATTCCAAGTCTTAATCAGTTTTCGTGAAAAAATCACCACATTTCTCTTTACATAAGTCTATTCATCTCAAATCACAAGAATCAACAACAAATTCTTACAAAAAAAATGATTAAAAAGAAGAATTTATTAATTTATGCAGAGAAAATAGGAGTAGGACTTTAATTATGTAGTGAAGAATACTTGTAAGTTGTAGATTTTCTAGCAGTGTTATATTTTTTTTTAGAGTTGTGCAAGTTATAGATTTTCTAGCAGTCTTATATTTTGTTTAGAATTGGGGAATCGAACTCGCGCGGTCGCGCTGCAAGTGAGCGACTTCAACCAATTCACTCAAGTGACTTTTAGTTATAAGGGTGCACAATTAAATATATAATCGTTTATCAACTACCTATACATATATATACAAAAAAAATAATTAAAGTTACCGGGTGTACGTGCATCCTCACAGGTGCATGTGGGTCCGCCCCAGCTTCTTACATAACAAAGAAAACTAAAATAAAATAAACGATATTACACTTGAATACATTAAACATACAATTGTATTTAATCCAACATATTAATTCTTAAAATAGATATTAAGAGAAATAATAATTATACATACATATTAGAAGAACTAGCTAGTTGACACTTGCACAAACACTTCTTATGATTCCATTTTTACCAGTTAGAGGAGTAATATCTCCCATTTTAATCATAGCAGCAGCAAAGTCAGATGAAAAAGCTCTAGGGCTATTACTATATTCAGTAACAATGTTGTCTGTAGATCCTCCATTAAAAAGAACTTGATCCGATTGAAGAAGACCTTTTTCATCGAGAGGTTTTTGAAATAATTATTATCTAATTGATTTGGTGTAACAAGATCAAGAGGTGCAAGATTTCCATTCTCTCCTTCTTGAGGGCATGCACGTCTTCTAGTGCTAGCAAAACCAGTATCAATGTTTGTTCCATTGCCATAAATACGATCACGGAATAGAAAACACTGTGCTTGGCCTATTGAGTGAGCCCCTAGATCGAGATGAAAGGGAAAGTATTATTAGTTCGAATTTTGAATTTATGATAACCATAATAAATGTTTATTGATTGAATTACCTGACAATGCGACCATGTCTCTTGTGTTAAGTCCTTTGTTTGCGAAGCCAGAAATAAGTGTATCGAGAGGGTCAAAAGGATTCGGAAGTTCTGTTTCTGCAACTGTCTTACTTGTTGTCGTTGAATCTCTCCTTCCAAGTTTTACTGTCCATGACGGACCTCCCACCTGATCGATATTATTTTTATAATTATACTTATCTAATAGCTTGTTTTGTCTAAACAATGTTGACATGTGAATTAACTTACAGCAGCTGATGCATCTCGAGCTGCAACAGCAAGTATGTCAGCACATGAAACCACCCCGGGACAAATCTTTTCTATTTCTGCTTTTGCATCTTCTATAACACCATAACCTCTTACAGATCCAAGCTTTGGCAATGCAGTTTTCTCACTTACGATTGAAGTTGTCTCGTTCAGTAAGATCAAAGCATCACAACCCTAAATCAAATATAACAACATTTCAACAATTCACTTCAAAAACACATGAATAAGAAAAACATAACCATAATATTTCAACTAACCTGAACAAAACAATCATGAAAATGAAGGTGAATAAGGGAAGTAGCCATGCGATGTTCACGTGAAACTGCTTGTCTTATGCTAGTACGAATCGTGTTGAGTTCATTAGGGCAAGTGTTATCATAGAACGTCGCGGAAAGTTGTGCATGACATTGTATGCACGAAAGCATGCAAAAGAATAGAAAATATAGCTGCATAAGATCGATTTGAAACACTCATAATTTAAAAAATGTACGTATACTATATATTATATCAAGAAAATCAAAATATTTTAGCTTTTCAAGAGAGAAAAATAAGTAAATTAACTTCAGAAGATGTGATGAAAATTGAATGCCTAAGGGACTCTATTTATAGGCACTTATTTTTATTTTTTTTGGGTCACTAATGGCTGCTATCCGTGATAATAACTTTTATATATTTATTTATTTTATTTTTTATCAATCAATATATATATATATTGAACTATTCTTTAGTTTTGGTTCTGGTTGGCTGACTTTGAATTTTTTTTAAATGCTTTAGGAATTAGATTCTTGAATTGTAATTTTGTATTATTGTAATTTGTAAGCAATATATAACTGTTACAAAAAGCTGAAAGGAAAAAAAAAGAAAAGGAATAATGGATTATAACTTTGCTTTCCCACTCAGTATCATACCTAATTCGGTATGAATCGATGTTTTTAAGTTTGATCTTGATATTTTATAATACGATAGATTGACAATTATAACTATCACTTCGATTCATACATAACTTTTGTAGTAGAGAAACATGACTTTTACTTTTTAAGAAACGTTTCAATTATATCATACTAAGTTATTAACATCTTACATGTGTAAACATATTCAAACAAACAATTCCCTTTGTTAATCAATTGAAAAAAAATTCAAGTAAGATAGAACTGTCAAAATTTTAACGTACAACCAATTTGTTTTGTAATATATA
>JAJOOH010005311.1:0-19278 GCA_029582605.1 Solanum gracilifrons
ATATTATACATAATTACAGTTTTAAAAAATTATGCTACATAGCAATATTTAGGATTTTATAGCATTACTACATAGAAATTGATTTTGATCTTGATTCTCTTAGTTGGAAGAATAAACTACACTCTATCACACTAATGGTTGTTGATACAACCTATATTGCACATGAATACAAGTGATGCACTCAAATACATTAATATATAAGGAACAAATACACTTGATATAATTGTATTCGTTGAGACAATTGATACAATTATAAATTTGTTGAGACAACTTGATACAATTGTATTCCTTGATGCACTTGATACAAAGTAAATACACAAGCAACATACACACTTGATATTCGTCGTCACAAATTATATTTGTTGATACACTATGATACACCTTGATATAATTGTATTAGTTAATACACAATGTATTTGTTGATACAAATCAATTGTATTCGTGATATAAATAAATTGTATTTACCTGATACAACGAAGACATCATGTATTTGTTCTCTCTCTCCTCTCTTCTCCTGCTAATATATAACTATGAATCGTAATCAAGCAAATTATAACTATAAAACTCTAATTAAGTTCAAACTATAGTCATTTTTTAAAGTCCCCCATTAAAGAGACCCCACATTCCTTGAAGGCTGATACGAGTCTCTTCACCCCTTTCAGACCCAAAACTAGATAACTGATGCGTAGACATTTTTAGGTCCATAATGATCAATCTAATATAAGGATCGAAGATTGGGATAAGAATGGTGATGGATCCCCAGGACCATTCCACATTAATAAAGAAAATATTCATTAGATCTAAACTCAACCCCAAAAACTAGCTGAATTAAGAATTATTCGAATCATATTAAAAATACCACATATCCCTTAAAAATCTGAGGGATATCCAACTTTTCACATTTGACCCTCAGAGGAAAATCCAACAAGATTTTTTTTTTTTTGAGCTTTTATGCCAAGATTTGAATTAGAAATTGTAGAAAAATAGAATCTAGAGTTGTAATTTAAATAGAGGCGACTATATAGATTAATTCATTTATCATATAAATGTAGAGTCCTAATGAATTTAGTAAATACCAATTGCTCTCTTCTGTATTAATTATTACTTCATTCTTATAGTATACTAAATTATACTGATTGTATATTGACGCTGGATGTTGATACCAATAATTGCAAACATGGCACATATTTTTATCGCTAAATTATTAATTGATTAATATGATGATATCATCTTAATTTATAACTTGACCAGAACAAATTAATATTCTTAACAGAGACAGAATCAAGATTAAAAGTTTGTGGGTTCTAAATATTAGGACAGGAGAAAAATATCGCAAAACATGCTTCCTTTAAAAAAAGAGAAAGTGGGGTCTGAACCCAAAACACTAGTGTGAAAGGCATTTCCAATGCCCCTTCCCACCAGTGAGTTGTCAATTAATTTTAATAGAGGTTCACAAGTTAATATGCATATATATTAGTACAAGATCTACAGAAATGCTAGTGGGTTCGTTCGAACCCACAAACTCCCACCTAACACCGTCTCTGATTCTTAAAATATAAATATCATATACAAATAAGATTTTACAAGTAATATTCATTACCATTCACAAGTCCACGCGAATCTAAAAAATTAAAAGGGAGAGCCCGCATAAAGTTTTTAATAATCAAGATGAATAATTATGTCCTTAATAAATCTGTAAATTCTTGAAAGTTGAGATTAATTAAGGAAAGTTTCAAAAATATACAACCTAACAAAAATTTAACGATACGTAACTTAATATTATAACTTAATTCGATATAATATCATATCTGAAAAAAACATTATACTGTAAACTTATATAAAGTATATCATAATATATAAAAGATACGCTTATACACAAATATAGACTAAATTCGATATAATATTTTATATTGAACTAAATATTTTCTTCAACGTAAGCATAATTTTCCTATTATTAATTGAAAAATCGATTAGGAAAAACAACTTCTGACCTTTTCACAAAACTTTTGAACTATCATAAATGTCTGACCAAAATTAAACAAAAAGATGGATAATGATACAAGCAATAGTGTTAAATAATTAATGACTGATTAAGCAACTAATACAAAATAATAAAATAATTGATTAATTTATTCAAACTCTTGTCCTTATTTAACTTTGAAGAATATCAATTGTTCATGATAGAAGGGGAGAATTGATTTTTAATATAGAACTAGGGATGTAAATTATTTTTATCCATAAATAGATAAACACATAAACAAAAAAATTCAAGTATTTAACCTTTTTTTTGTTCATTTTATTGCCTTTTGTAACCATGTAACATTGGGGGATATCCCAAATTCTAAAGTTTGAGCCAAAAATAACTGTCAATTTTTTACTTGACACATCTATTAAGAAAAATAATAATTGATATAATAATTTTATCATTTTACCTCTATTAATTGATAGAATTCCAAAATTAATTTACTCATTAAAGATGATCTACCTTTTTCAAAAATATTACTAACTCTCTAAATAAATTAAGGATATAATAGGCAAAAAAAATAATATTTTTTTTTAATTTATCAAAAATAATAAGTAAAAACAGACAAATAAACGAATCAAAATCAAACAAATAAAAAGGTAACATGGGAGTACCTAAAGTAACTCCCCAAATACCCCAAAAAGGAAAATAAAGCAATGAGATTTTTTTCCAAGATTTGAAATTGTAAGAAAAAGGAACTAGATTTGTACCATATCTCTTAATCACAAGATTTTAGGATCCGTGGGTAACATGGACCCGATATATGTTTTTTTTTCTTTTTCCCCCACCTATATGAAACATAGAATTCGGATAGTCAATTAAATTTTTTATATATTTTAAATTGTTATTATTGTGAATTATAATACTTGTTACATAATTTTTAAATGATATATACTACTTTTTTTGTCCCAATTTACTTGGTAATGGTAGATTTTTATATATTTTAAAAATATTTAAAGTTATTAATTATTATAATTTATAATACTTTTAATATAATTTTCAAATGTATGACAAATTAAAAAGAAAAGCAAGATAAATAAATTGAAATTGAGAGAATACTAAAGTGGGGCCCATATTTTAAATATCAGAAGTTGTTAATTATAATATATAACATATTATTTTAAATTGTTAATTATTATAGTTTATAGTACTTTTAATATAATTTTTAAATATAATATTTAAAAAAAAAGAAAAAAAAAAGAGAATATTAAAGTGCGCCCCACACATTTCCAGAAAATCACCTTGGCCAAGACTTGACTTGAAACCTCTTATAATATATAGTTAGTAGCTCAGATAAAATGTGAAATGAATAGCAGTAGCTAGTTGGACCTTATTAAGAAAAATAGTTTGAAAATCAAACAGACCAAATAAAAAAAAAGGACCTCCTACACAATAATTGAAGCTTTAACCACAAGGCAAAGAAATAGCTTTGTTCATAAACTATCAAAACAAAAATTATGAAACAAATAGGTGAAGCAATATAATCGCTGGTTCTTATATAGGAGAATATCAAATTAAGAAAAAAGGAATATATGATGTTTCGAAAAATTGATGTATATATGCAAATCTTATTACTATCTTGTGAAGATAACAATGTTGACCCTCGACTTAAGTAAAATATTTCAAACCAGGTATTAAAAAGGAAATACAATAGTAAAGAACCCATGATAAATAGATCAAAGATTAGTAGCAACAATAAATAATAAAATAATTGAATCAAATAAAATAATAAATAATAAGTGATAAAAATCGAAGAATTAAATAATAGAAGAGTTAATAATACTTAATAGAAAATTAGATAATATTCGATTATTTATTAACCTTGTATCCCCATTCTTAACTTTCATACTCTTTTATGTACTAAATAAGTTATTATGTCTGAGAAATACTTGTAAGTTTTTACCCCTTTTTTATTTTATTATTATTATTATTCTCATTTCTTTAAGTCCTCTTGAATTAAAAAAAAAATTAAAAGGAAGAACTTCCAAAAAGTTTTTTTATAATAAAGAATAGATAGTTAATTATTATTAATTAAGAAGCCGATCAGGGAAAACAACTTTTTACCTTTTCCCAAAACTTTTGAACTAGATCATCATCAATGTCTGACCAAAATTAAACAAACATAAATAATGACAAAAGCCAGAGTATTAAATAATTAAATAGACTGATTAGTTTACTTAAAAAAAGCCAGAGTATTAAATAATTAAATAGACTGATTAGTTTACTTAAAAAAAGATTAATTTATTCAAATCTTGTCTTTATTTGATCACTCTAGACATTAGAGATTATAGTGCAGTAGATGAGACTATTCATTTTTTAGTTAGACGTTTTAGTTTTAAGTTTGGAGCATAAAACGTCTTTAGTGACAATGTTTCTTTTGAATGAATCATATGGACTATATGACACGAATGTGAATTAGTCAAACTCCTCCCATGACGAAAAAAAGATTAGAGAAGAAAATGCCTTATCTTAAATGATAGGAGAAACATAGAAGTCACTGAATCTGGTAGGGGGTGACCCTATTCAAACTAAAAACTATTTTCCGCCACTCAACAGACACCCCTATCTAGTATGGAAAAGCCAAGAAACTTTCCATGTCCACTCAATTTTGTTACCTTTAAAATTAGACTTCCTCAAAATAATTTTTTGTTACTCACCCATCTTCATCTTCTTCTCTCACTTCTCTCAACAACATCTTTTCTGCATTGTCCACTTAGGTATGTAACTCATTTTCTACTAACAAGGTCTGTTTTTTTCTAAGCATTGATGACTGAAATGTGTGGTTTCATGCAAAATAATACTGTTTGTAAGTTTGGGTTTGTGGGGTTTTTAGTTTCTTGAGTATTGATTGCTGATAACAAAATGTGTGGATCAGTGTGGGGTTTTATTCACTGTTATTTCAAGATTTCATCTTTAAGACCTAAATTGAATCTCAAGTTACTATCTTTTTTTGTTCTTTCTGGTGTTGCGACCTTTGCATTATATGGATAAACTGCTACTGATGTTAGAGTCATCATGTTAGTAGTCTTTGTTGTTTCTTTGTTATCTGCTCTGTGAGATTTAAGGTCTGCCTACACGTAAACCCCACTTGTGGGATTACAGTAGGAATGTCGTTGTTGTGGTACAATGGAGAATAACTCTAGTGGGAGGGTATTTGAGTTATGGTAGAAATGACATTTTCTTCCTTGAATGTATCACTTGACTGCATCCTTAACTTAGATTTAGATTGCAATATGATCATCGTTCTGTTACATACTATTTCTTGATTCTAGAAGAGATCTTGGTTCAATATAGGACCGAGTGGTATGGTTCATTACTCATTTATCATTATTCTCCTAGTTCCTTGTCCTTCGTTTCCTGTTATTTACCTGTTGTTTCTGGGGCTTTAGTTATCGCATTATTTGGCTGTTATTACTCTTACTTTTCTCTGTATGATATTGAATGTTTTCCCTATTATGTGCTATGTCCTCTTTGACTCTATATTTTTCTTGTCTAATTGCTTTGATGTGCATTACTTGACCCAAGGGTCTTTTGGAAACATCCTCTCTACCTCCACAAGTGGTAGGGGTAAGGTTTGCGTGCACTCTACCCTCCCCAAACTCTACCTGTGGGATTACACTAGTATGTTGTTGTTATCCATTAATGGCATGAAAATAAGATGACTTAAAAGTGAAGTGTAAAATCCTGATAATTAGTATATCTGATGAGCATCTTAATCTGATGGGATTTTTAACTCTTAATTTGGTGATAAAGTTCCTTGTTTTGTTATTCAAACTTTTACAGTTGGTTAGGAGGTGAACATGGCTCAGATTCTGGCTCCATCTGCACAATGGCAGATGAGAATGACAAAGAGCTCAACAGATGGTAGTCCCTTGACTTCAAAGATGTGGAGCTCTGTGGTGCTGAAGCAGAACAAAAGACTTGCTGTTAAAAGCTCTGCCAAATTTAGAGTTTTTGCCCTCCAGTCTGACAATGGCACCGTGAACAGAATGGAACAGCTGCTAAACTTGGACGTAACTCCATACACTGATAAGATCATTGCTGAATATATTTGGTATATTATTCTTTGCTATACTCATCTCATACTGTTTTCTCAACATTGTCACTTGAAGATTTGTAGATCGTGTCTGTCATTTCTTCACTTTCACTACCTGTGCTACATGCCTACATCTAGTTCTTTATGGATAGACTAACCTTATTACATTTCCTTCAAAACAGGATCGGGGGGACTGGAATTGACATGCGCAGTAAATCAAGGGTACATAATGCTGCTTCTCTAATTAACCAACAAAAGTTTAGGAAACTGAATTTGGATTATCTCATGTATTTTCTCTTAATTGCTTCCCTTTGAATTTTCAGACTATTTCAAAACCAGTCAAGGATGCTTCTGAGCTCCCAAAGTGGAACTACGATGGATCAAGTACTGGACAAGCACCTGGAGAAGACAGTGAAGTCATTCTATAGTAAGATCATCAACTGATTTTTTTTCCTCTTCTTTTTGAAGAATTTTCCTTTCTTTCTTTTATTCCATATTTTTATTTTTAAAAAAATTCTTCCTTTAATTTTTCCCCGTTCTAAAGCTAACCTTGATCATTTAACCTCAGTCCTCAGGCAATATTCAAAGACCCTTTCCGTGGTGGTAACAACATCTTGGTGAGTTGTTTAGTAAACAATACTGATTCATGATGTTTTACTGAATCTTTAATCTCATTGGTTTTAAGTTTGGCACTATTGTTTGTCTAAATTGAAACAGGTTATCTGTGATGCCTACACACCAGCTGGAGAGCCAATTCCTACAAACAAACGCCATAAAGCTGCTCAAATTTTTAGCGACCCAAAAGTTTCATCTCAAGTTCCATGGTAACTTTAAATTCGTCTGCCTCACTTTTCTAGTTTTATGTACTGTGTGTCTATTCTTCGGCATTATTTTGTTGAGGTCTCTAAAACCAAGAGAACACCAACTGTTCACTTTGAATAATCCAAAATAAAAATAAAATATGCTTATAGTTCATTTATTATGTAAAACCTCATCAACAAACTTCCAGGAAAATGAATTTAGTAAGACATTGTGTTTCCTCGCAAATAAATGCTAAGCTGTAAAGCCTGCTTCTTATACTCTTTAACAACAACAACAACAATATACCTGGTGTAATTCCAAAAGTGCGGTCTGGGAAGGGTAGTGTATACACAGACCTTCCCCCTACAAGGTAGGGAGGTTGTTTCGGATAGACCCTCGGTAACATTTAACGCCTGTTTCTTATACTCTTTTAACTGTTCCGGTAAAAGAACTCTCTTTTTGCTGTTGGATGATAACATGGTGAAACAATCATTTCTTGATGTTAGCAAGATCCTTTTTTCTCTCCCAGAAAATTGGATCAAAAGAGTATATGTTGCTATTTGGGGTCATTTTGCTTCCCAGTTTTTGAATTTTAATATCATATTGCTAATGTTGTCTAGCACTTGGTGTTGACTAGGTTTGGAATAGAACAAGAGTACACCTTACTCCAGCCAAATGTAAACTGGCCCTTAGGTTGGCCTGTTGGAGGCTACCCCGGACCTCAGGTAATTGTTTTACACAAAAGAATGGTACACAGCTCAAAAATCATCCAGCACAAATGCAATCTTAATGATGCTGTAAAATCTGTTCAATTTTATTAACTGTCGGACATCTATTTATCTTTGTGGAAACTTTAGGGTCCTTACTACTGTGGTGCTGGAGCGGAAAAGTCATTTGGCCGAGATATATCAGATGCTCACTACAAGGCTTGCCTGTATGCTGGAATTAACATTAGTGGTACTAACGGAGAGGTTATGCCAGGACAGGTACCATTTCCATCACTTCTCTTTCTAGTACAATAAAATCACTGTCACTTATAGTACTCTAATTGGAGGATCAATTTAATTGTTTGTTTCAGTGGGAATTTCAAGTAGGTCCCAGTGTTGGAATTGAAGGTGGAGATCATATCTGGTGTGCTAGATACCTCCTCGAGGTAATTTATCTTCCCAAATCTGCATAAATGTCGTTTGCAGGTAAGGGCATCTGCCAAGCATATCATCCAAATTCAACTAACAATACTTGAATACCTAATCAACTCAGCTCCAGGTCCCGGCTGTGGGAATTAAGGAAATATTTTTCTAGTGGCATGAAATGAGCGACTTATTACCTAAATTAGTTCCTTTGACTGTTGCTGTGGTTTATGTCCTTCTGTATTTGAAGTGGTTGCTGAACTAAGAAATCAGGTTACTCATTCTTCTTTTTTCTTTTTTTTTTTCATTCCCTGACCTAACAGAGAATTACTGAACAAGCAGGAGTTGTCCTCTCACTCGATCCAAAACCAATTGAGGTGATCTAAAATTCTTTATGATTTTTTTTGTTATTCAAATTAAGTACAATTATGAAACTCCATTTTTTCTTCTCTGGTCCTGGTATTCATAGGGTGACTGGAACGGTGCAGGATGCCACACTAACTACAGGTAGCTCCTTTTTTTCAAGAGAGAAACTAGGAATCTTAAAGATAAAATTTTGGATATGAATCTGTTAAGACCGAAATCACTTGCTCAATATGTGGTAGTTGCTACAGCTACGAATTAGTTGCAAGTGACTTTTACGATTCATCATTTTGTTTCATGGTTTTTCTTTCCTCAAGTTCTTGTTTCTCTGTTTAACCGTCCCCCCTCTCCGATTTTCATTTTTCCAATTTAGCACTTTTGTCTTCTGAAAACCAATGTATGGTTTCCGTAGTAAAACTCCTTTAAAGGATTCACTTACTAGGTACTCATGGTTTGTTGTTTGCAGTACACTGAGTATGAGAGAAGAGGGAGGCTTTGAAGTGATAAAGAAAGCAATTCTTAATCTATCCCTTCGCCACAAGGAACATATAAGTGCTTATGGAGAAGGAAATGAGAGAAGGTTGACCGGAAAGCATGAAACAGCTAGTATTGACCAATTTTCATGGGTATGCCTGCTGCTGATCTTTCCTTCATTTGGACATAAATAGTGTGTACCAATTATCCTCGTTCCTGCTTGATTTTCTAAATATGCAGGGAGTTGCTAACCGTGGTTGCTCAATCCGTGTGGGGCGTGACACTGAGAAGGAAGGCAAGGGTAAGTTTCTGCTTTATTAGTGGAGTAACATTAGTATCCTTTAGTTTTCTGTGCAATGATGAAACATGTAGCTTATTTTGCGGACCACTTTTATCAACATACATTTAGCATACAAAGAAAGTTAAAATACTGGATCTCAAAATAAAAAGAGATGAATTAACTCTTTTCTTAACAGTTATCCATGATCCATGTATCACTGTTTCTCATGGCCTTTTAAAGAATTTGCAAATATTTAGCTGAACACTTTGGCCTTGGCATTGATGGTCCTTCTGATGCTGTTATTTCTCCTTTTTTGTTTCTGGGGTTGGTGGATGCAGGTTATTTGGAAGACCGCCGCCCAGCTTCAAACATGGACCCCTATGTTGTGACCGCATTACTTGCCGAAACTACAATACTGTGGGAGCCAACCCTTGAGGCTGAAGCTCTTGCTGCCCAAAAGATCTCATTGAAGGTTTAGAGTATTTGAGGGGAAATTGTTTTCATAATAATCCTCTTAGAATTTATGAGATAAGTGCTGAAGCTTATACCTTGTTGAGGTTCCCTTATTTGGGAAATTCTTGTAAAGGAATCAAAATTTACCAGTTCATCCTAGAAAGAGGTTCCTTAAGACATGAGACTACTTTGGAGTTGAGGTGTAATTGTTGGACTACTTTGAACATCTTTACCTTTCTTTTCTCCAGATGAATCCATTTCTCTGAAATTCCAATTGGTGTGATTTTTCCGAATTAAATCTTTGAACACATAATCAGTCATGTACACTTACAGTTTCAAACTAGCTAGTTAAGTTACTTATATGATATTATCTTCTGTCTGCTATGTTCAAGTTCAGGTTCTTTATAGAATTCATCATAATGGTTTATTGCATGTTGGCCATCAATCTGCCACGACTCTTGTCCTTTATCTGGATTTAAACTTGGTTGCTTTCCAACATATACATATTCATGTTACATGCACTTGAATATATGTATCCAGCAGGCCATTTTCCAGAACTTTGTACTTGATGTGCAAAGTACATGAAGACTTTCAAGTGAATAAAAGATGCATAATCTCATGTACAAGCTTGCCTTTCTTTTCCTTAGAATATTTATTAAATACCTTTTACATCTGTGTGAAGCCAAAGTGATTCTTTTCCCCTATCAGAATGCTACTGATAAACTAGTCCAAGAGATTCTTTTCATTTCTTTGGAGAAAAAGCTACAAGCTGTCAATGTTGTCTGGATAAAGAATGGAACAATCATGGCTTTATATACATATATGCATTCAGTATTGAAATCACAAAAGGGATTTGATTCAATAAAATTTCCCTCCTTTGCTTTTTGTCAAAGCTAAACTTGTCAGGCCATGGCTTCAGGGGCAGGCAAATCAGCAGCCTTTATGCTTTTGGTCCTTAATGTTTTCCTTTACTTCATTGTTGCTGTAATTTCTGGCTGGGCTGTCAATCATGCCATAGAGAGATCCGAAGCAACAGGTAATTTCATCGATCCTTTCTCTTCTTTTTTTTGTCATTCAGAGCACCGTCCTGTCAAGGTAGAAGTTGTTTCCACAACATGTTTTACATGAAAAAGGCGTCGTGTTGATGACTTTTAATGTGATGAAAAATATTTGCAGCATCAAGTCTGTCAATCCCAGCTAAGATCTTTCCTATATACTTTCCTTTTGGGAATATGGCAACTGGTTTTCTCATCATATTTTCACTTATTGCCGGAGTTGTGGGCTTCATTTCCTCACTCACTGGAATTCACAATGTGATACAATGGAATGCACCAAATTTACATGCAGCTGCCTCCTCTTCTCTCACCACTTGGCTACTCACTTTACTTGCTATGGGGTAAATAATAATTCCTCTGTTCTTTTTTACGTGTCACAATTTCCTTTTTGAGAGTCATACGATATGGACTTTGACTAACATTTTACGATGTATTTTCTCATCATATTGATATGAAAAAGAATTGCAATTTATGGTACTTTTTGTATACTTTCACTAGCTTTGAAAGTTGAGTGAAATTGACTCTAGAAAAGCGCAACGTAATAACTAAAGCGGAGAGGGAGTACCACTTTCATATGTCATTTATATTTAATTTTTTTTTATTTGATAATTATACATGACATAAAAATTTCAGAGTAAGAAAAAACAAAAAGAAATGTGATTCTTTTTAATTTTATGTTTGTGATTGCAGGTTGGCTTGCAAGGAGATTAATAAGGGGTGGAGTGACTCAAACTTGGTAAGTTTTTCATATATATTTTTTTTAGTAAGAAGAAAGTAAACAAGAGGCGGAGTCAATATTTGAGTCGTTGATTCTATATTCGGGTGAATCGAAAAATTTAGTTGCAATTTAATTATTTTTTACAATGTTTTGTAGAGGACCTTGGAGACCATGTTGGTAATATTAGGTGGTACACAAATGTTTTGCACTGTTGCAATTCATGCTGGAATTGAAGATGTTATTACACGAGAGGTTTAAGAAGAGGAAGAATTTGAGAATTTTTACAATTTATTAATGTACCATAAATAATTTTTATTTCTTTCCCCATCATTTTACTAAGTTTTAAGTTTTAATGTGTGTATGTAATATATATTAAATTCGTCTTTTTTTTTGTTGTCTTTTTCTTGATGGACTTTGTAAAGATGTGATGTGTAGAGTCTACAGAACTTTGTTATTTGCTAGTTTTTTACTCCATTCGTTTCAAAAAGAATGATCTAGTTTGACTTAAAATGGAGTTTAAGAAAAGAAAGAAGACGTTTTAATTTTATGATTCTAAATTAAAGTTATGTCAAAAATATCAAAATGTCCTTTATTCTTGTGGTTTTAAACGTGCCACGTGAAAAATTGAAGTTAAAGTGTTGCCAAAAAAGAAAATTGATCATTTTTTTTGAAACAAACTAAAAAGAAAACTAAATCATTCTTTTTGAAACAGAGAAAGTATTGTTTTCCGGTGAAATATTATCAGGGGTGTTCTATTTGGAATGATGTTTGAATTATTGAGAAGCAAGAACAATGAATTATACATTTTAATAAGAAGAATTGTTGAACTTGCCACTAAAAGAATCACCACAAATAGAATTTTGAATTTCTCATAAACAAAGTACTCCCTCTGTCGTTCTGTCCATTTTTGACTTGACGCATTTATTAAGAAAATAATAATTGATATATAGTAAGTTTACTATTTTACCTCTATTAATTGATAGATTTCAAAATCAATTTACTCATTAAAGAGGTTCTTCCTTCTTCAAAAATATTTAACTCTTTAAATAAATTGAGAATATAATAGGTAAAAAATATTATCTTTTCTTAATTTGTCAAAAATGATAAATAAAATTGGACAAGTAAAAAAAGTAAAATTGGGCAAATAAAAAGTATCAAAATGAGTATTTTTCATCAATTAAATATTCTAGGTATGCGTGTCAAATCTTTTTCGTATTGTGGAAATTTGTCAAGAGAAAAGCCATTGAAATTAGGGAAAAAAGACAAATATACCTCTGAATTATTGTAAATGGTATGCAGATACTATCCATCATACTTTTGAGACATTGCTGCACTGCCGTCCAAAAATTGGAGCATATATGTCCTTCACTCTAACAGAAGACTAAATAGGGACACGTGGCACAATCTTATTCGTCGATTCGATATTTAATAAATGTCGGGTCGGTGGATAAGATTATGACACGTGTATGTCCGTTAGTATAAATGGTATATATGCTTTAGTTTTTGGACGACAGGGGCACCAAGTCCAAAAGTATGACGGAGGATATGTGCATACCATTTACGATAGTTCAGAGGTATATTTGTCCTTTTTCCCTTGAAATTATGCTACATCAATGAATGATTTTACACTTAATTCCTAATTTATCTTTATCATTAATTATAATTATTTTTTATTACATTTTTCAAGATATTATATTAATTATATTTAAATGGTGATATAATAAAATTACCCTTTTATTTATAGTTTTTTAAGAAATGTGCAAAGTCAATAGTGAACAAGTATTGTTAGACAAATGAGTATCAAATTGTAAACACATAATACATAAATATGACTTTTGACTTATATCAGTCGATGATTATGTCATTTAATATTGAATGTGTACAAATAGACACTTAAATTTAGATAAAATTGAATCAGTAGATACACACCTTCTATGTGACATAAAACACGTAGAGAATGCTACATCGACACAAATTGTCACGTAAGACGCCATATATGATAATCTATTTATACAAATTTAAATATCTACTCGTGCACATCCAAATATAAAAGACATAAATATAAGCTAAAGCAAATTAAAAATCGCATTTATGCCCCATAAAACATTCCAATTGGACACAAAAGGAAGAAAAAAAAAATTACAATTTCCTTTCATTCACATCCCTGTAATCTCTCCTTCCTCATCACATCACCCATGTATACTAATTTCCTCCACAACTACCCAACTCTAACACCAACACTTTCTTCAATCCATGCCTTCACACCTAAGAATCACTTCACTCCAAATCTAAGTACAGAGCCCCTTTTCCTGCATCGTCAACCAAAAAAATCAAGAATCATTATCAATTGTGCAGCAAATAGTGATGGTGTTAAGGGTGCAGTGAACTGGGCAGAAATTCTTTATAAATGGTCGCCAAAAAAGTTTCTTGGAGCTGATAAACTATTTAGAGCTATATCTGGAGCAACTTCTAGCCCCATTGCACAGTACATACCTGCTCCATTCACTTTTGTGCACTCTGTTGATCCAAGAATCAAATTGGTATAAAAATTTGTCTTTTTTGAGGTTTTTAGTGTGAAAAGTGTTGAACTTGTTTAATTTGATTATTGGGAGTTTTCAGTTTTTATGGGTTGTTTCTGAAGTGTACAATATGGTTCAGTAATTGGGTTTTCTTGTTTAGCTGTGTGTGTCCATGGGTTGTTTCTGATTGTATTGGATGGTTCAATAATTGGGATTGCTTGTTTAGCTGTGCTAATGATTAAAGACCATAAAAGGAAAATGTTTAATTTTAGTTAATCAGAGCAGGTTGTGAAACATGTTATACATGTTTTTTTTTTCACTATGCTAAGTGGATTCATAGAGCTGCATTTTGTGAACTATGCTGTTCTTAGAGATAGGGGCTAGCAAAAGAGGTCGTTCTTTCATTTTGAGATCTTGCTTTGATGCCTTTAAAATGCATTTCTCAGTTTTAGCAATTGAATTTATATAATCTCATTGTCTGTTCTTTGTTGGTATGAACGTAGAATTGGTGCTGATCACGGGAATCCTATATCAGTTTTTAAAAAAATAAGTAATCAGAGATTTTCAGCCGGCCCCAGCTTGTTTGAGAGTGAGACACAGACACACAGTTGTGATTCTAATGAAAAATTCTATAAATACTTGCACTAATTTCAGATTTTTTTATTGTTATTTGCTTAACATAGTTCCAGACTCGAGGGTGTGTAATCGAAAAGGGTTTAACATTCTACTGAGGAAGTTAATTTAAGAAATGTGACGGAGCTAGGTTGGTGGTCAAGGGGTTAATATAATTGCTTGATAGACATTGGGGTCATCTTTTGCTGCAGGAAGTGGATGGAGTATATCCCTTCTGAAGCTGCATGTCTTGCCCATAGCATAATGGAATATTTATAATCAGCACTGCTTAAGTATTGTGGCATCTGTTTTCCACGAGTTCTACAAGCATTATGCTTGGCATTTATTGCTTTCTTCTTCACTAAGAGAGGTCATGCTAGGTGTTGAAAGAAAGGTTGTTTTATTCTGTTTCTTTCATTCACGATGTCATCTGTTCTGTAGTTAAAGACTGATTTTACTCTGGATCCCCCATTTCTTGGTTATGCAGGCATGGCTCTTTACTCTGGTTATTTTACCGGCAAAATCAAATGTAGTCATACGTTTGTCATTGGTTGCGTACTTAGCTATACTATCTATTTTGGTCCAGCCTTCACAAGTGTGGAAGGTAAGTTTGGCCGTGAGACTTAATGAGTTTCATGCTTTTAATTGTTTTTCTTCTATTTCTGATGACTTATGGGCCATTTGTCTTGTTTGTTTCACTACAAATTTTCCAATGCTTGAGAGTTCCCTTGTTGATTGTCTAATATGGTAACAGGATCAACTCGGGAGAATCACACTGCTGTCCGGGATCTTATTTATAATGTTGGGCCTAAGCACTGATAGTGCACCTTCCCTCATCTCTTCAAGAGCTCCCCCACCTTCAATGATGGGATTACCATCTTTTCCTGCATCTTTGGAAAGTTATAAATATGTAATCTTGAAGCTGGGGCCATTACAACTCACCAGAAAAGGCTTATCAACCGCTACTACATCAGCATGTTTAACCTTCACTGTGAGTAGTGACTTGCCATTTGTTGTTGAGTCGACATAGCAAACTAGTTCTGTATTCTTTCTAGCAGCATCAAGCTACACTTTTCAAATGAAAACGAATGGTTGCTTTCTTAGTCATCTAAATAAGTGGCTGCTTTTTTATCTAGTTAATGTGATCTAGTTTCAGTCAGTTAATGTTTAAGGTCAAACTTGAAGATCTTCCACCTTCAATCTAACATTCTTTAATGCAGCTTTAAGAAGAAAAATACAGTCTGGCTATTCTGTTTAAGTCAACTTGTCTAAAATTCAGAATTTGTTGAATCTTTTGAATTGCTTGGTAAAGATTGGGAATCTTAAAAGTAATATAAACCTATAGACCGAACTATTTGAGAAGTGAATTTTCTGGATTTGAGAAAGCTGTACAAGGAATTGACAATTAAAGAAATTCGTTCCTGAATATTGCATTATCCCCTCTGGACTCCAATATTCTGTTCTCTCCTGAACTTAAGGAAACAATCATCGTCAAGTGCCTGCAGGCTTGTTTGAATTTAACTCTCAGTAACACTCTGATTCTAAATTAGTTCTTGTTTGATTAAAGATCTTCCAAAGTGCAAGTGTATTCCTATCAACCACAACACCGGAGCAGATAGCTTTTGCCTTGCGGTGGTTTATATCCCCTTTGGCCAACCTAGGTGTCCCTGTTGCTGAAGTTATCCTTACTCTCCTGCTCTCCTTGAGATTTATCAATCTTGTGTTTGATGAGGTGAGTAAGCGTTATTCTTTGTATTAAATTCAATGGAGGTGGAGTTATTATTATGTAGAATGCACTGATTATAGTCGGCAATAGTTTGAAAATTCTTCACAAGAACAAAAGGGAACAGTTATAAAATTCTGATTCTTTTTGGTAATAATTCTGCAGGTCCGAAATGTTGCTCTTGGTATTGTATCTCGTAGGATTAATTGGCAGCAGATGACAATGTTGGTGACGATAGATGGTTAGTGTATCATTGAAGAGAACCTATTTCATTGCATTTTAAAATTGTGTCATTCACCGATAACACTTCTCTTCAAAGTTCTTCTGTTTGTGAAGAGTTTTCTTTAGTGCACTCCAATTGAGTTAGTCGGTTACTATGTTAATACTATACACAGAAGATAACAGGATCTCCTAATAGTTCAACTCTTTTCCCTAATTAAAAAATTTGCCTTGCAAAATGATGCTGTTCCAGTGTTGTTACTGTTTCTCAACTACAGAAAAATGTCTGTTTCATGGTGACCAAATGTTGTTCCATTCTTAATTTTGTGAACCCTCATCTTTTCCCTACTGTGATTTTATCCTTAAGTTATTGCTTTCTGCTCTTTAAGATACTGAATTTGATCTCCTGCAGTTTTCTTCACATATATTCGTCGGATATTCAGAAATATTTTTGTTCATGCAGAGCAGATATCTCAGGTGTGATTTATAACATGATGTCTTATTTTAGCATTTATCCAGCTGATCCTTCCCTCTGTGTTTTGGTTTTTGTTTGGCTTCAAATAGGTGTTTTTTTTTTCTCTCTGCCTGTATTCTACAAGAGATCAGTCAATGTTAAATGTTTCATTCTGCACTGTACAAATATGAAAGTATAGTTACAAAAATAAAATAAACAAATATCAGTATGTGGAATGGGACATACTTCATAGTGAAATGTGAAGCAACATTATAAGTTGAATTGTGGACATTTTATGGTGGTCGAACCATCAATACCAGCAACAATTTATTGAAACTAAATTATGAGTGCTTAAGCTGCTTAAAGTCCTAGAAACAGGTTTGCACTCTAGTCATTGTTAAGAGGCTAGAACAAAATAATGTGATTCCAATTTATATACTTTGCAAGCCCCACAAAATCAGATCTTTTTAATGTCTAATGGATATGAATTAACCGGGGACGTGCAAATCTAATATAGGATAAAAACCATAAGCCGTGGAGTTTGCACTTAACTGAGTTTATTTAATGCTGATGGATGTAGAACATTAGTTCACTGCATTATATTAGTAATTTGATTGTAGCATCTTGTGGTTGTGTTTGTTATTTCCTGAGAACAGAATAAATCTGTTTGTCTATTAAGTTGTAGTTTTTCTTTCTTTAGGTTGTATTAGATTTTACTATTATGCACTACTCTAAATCTTTGTGTTTCTTGTAGGCAATGATTGTTAGAGGTTTTCGAGGGGACAGCACCACTCACAAAATATTCTTGTCAGCAGACTCATCTAGTGGAGTTGCAAATTATATTTCCATATCATGCCTTTTTGGTCTAATTGCCTTGGTCACTTTGCCTAAGTACCTTATACAATAAAAACATGTCTAATCATCTGAAAAAGATCCATCGCTTGACCTTCAACTATCTTAACCTCCAAAACAGCGATTAACACTTCTCTTCAAACTTCTTTCTCTTCTTCTTCCTCCACATTTGTACTCTTTTTCTAGAAAAAAGTTGGATTCTTTCCTAGCAGATGTCCATGAAGAAGAAGTCAAATCAATTTCCTTTATCAATTGAAAGTTGCTGACCATAACTATCCTAATCTCAAAAGTGGGCTGGTTGCTCTCTCCCTCTATCTGTGATGAGCATTGAAGTCGTTATTGACGTGGCAGCTGCATGAAATGGCTATGGAAGTGTTTGGACCTGGTTTCCCATTACGTAAAGGTGATCGAAACTTACATTTTCTGGATGAACAAGTTACTTCTCCTGGAATCTCAATGTGATGTTCCGGATTATCTCTGTATCAGGAGATGGGATTTTTAAACAAGTTCCGCTCAAGAGAAGCTAACTGGTGATCACAAACTTACAAACAGTATTAGTCCTTAAAGAAAATCATCAGATCCTTGTGTAATCCGTGGTAACTGCAATCATTCTTGCTCTCGCCACGAAGATTTGGGTGTTGCAAAATTATGAGCTTCTGGCTGGGTTGACAAAAACTTTCAAGTGTTGTTAGAAACTGCAATGTGATTTTTTTTTTCTTTATGTTAAGGCACCATTGAAGTGTTGTCTGTATACAGTATAATCTATACCTGAAATGCAGGGAACTTTTGGTGCCTGAAAAAAGGAAAATAACCAGATTGGTATTCTTCTTTTGCCTAATGAATACAAAAAAGATTCAATTTTGATTGAAGTTCTTTTAGTTATAATTTTTGACGTTTAGATAGGAAGGTATGGAGGTCAAATTAGAGTAGAAGGGTAGTAAGTAGTTAAGTGTTATCTCATTTTTTGGTGTGATCAGGTTTGGTGATAGTGAGGAGCACCGTGTAAGTCGTAGTATTACCTTTATTTGTGTATTTTTTTTTGCTTTTGATATATGTTACCTTCTATTGTTTATTGTGTTTCAGATATATGACACTATTTCGCTATTCTTGTGTTGTTCCTTGTCTGGATGTGTTAGTTGTCATGTTTTCACTGTCATATTCCCTTCTTTAATAATTATTATGATTGTTGCACTTGAGCTGATGGTATTTCAGAAATTCTCTCTACCTCCACGAAGTATGGTAAAATTTGTAATATACATTATATAAACTATGTAGAGAAAAATGCTTCCTGACATGATTTTTTTAATATTCTAAATTTGAATCAGAGATAATAAAAAAGTAGAAGAAACTGAGAAAAAACAAAGGTGATTAGAATAAAATTGAGTCTAACTTAATGAGAACAAGAAAAAAATACAAAGGGTGGTTTGACATGCAATTTTGACTTTAAATTTAAGATTTTTATTTGACATGTGTTTATTTGTGACATTTGAACAAAATTTCAATTTCATTTTTTTTAATTTCAAATTAAAGTTCACCTTAAAGGTAGAATTTCAATTTCAAGTTTAG
>JAJOOH010005312.1:0-23941 GCA_029582605.1 Solanum gracilifrons
ATTGTGTAGCAGTCGAGGAGTGTCAATATGTAATATCTATACATAAAAAAAATATTTTTACTCTAACTACACAATATAATTTACCGGTGAAGGGGTGTCGGTCGACACCCCTCAACTTCATGTGGCGCAGGGCGGGGCGTACCAAAAACATTTTATTTTTGCTTATTTTCTTAGTAATAAAATTATAAAATTGAATATACATGAGATTACGCACCAGATCAATAAAACTTACGCCCCATATCTCGGGGCTTACGTCTCGCCATGTACGGCATAAAATGTCTCGCCTCACGTGCCCACGTTTATTGTGGCAGAGATGCAAGGAGGAGAGGCAATAGTTTGCGAAAGGCGTAGCTTGACATGGTCAGGGCCTTGTTTTGACACTGGGAATTGCTACCGGCAATGTATTAACTGGGAGTATGCTCTCTATGGAGCTTGTCACAGAGAAGGCATTGGATCTGCTTGCTTCTGTTATTTCAACTGCTAAATCAAAAATATGTTTGAATAAGGGCCTCCAATTTTACTAAGATTGGACAACTACCCATATAGTTGTGTTGGTTTGTTGGATTTACGTATTGTTTCATAATGCATTATATTGCATTGTATTGTACTGTATTATTTCTATCAATAAACACTTAATATTAATATAAGGGTTCTTACTTTAGAGGTTTTGACGGAATTTGTATAATGTGAAGTTATAAATTCAAAGTCATAGTGAAGTATGAATTGAATGCTAAATAGCAAAGACATAACTAATAAAATTTTGAGATTAATATTTAATATTTATGTATATGTAAAAGTAGTAAATTACTATAGTTTTTAATGGGTTATTAGTTTACCTAATAACTCAATATTAAAAACTCAATACCAAACCGATAACCCAATAATTTTATTTTTATAAAACCATTAAAAATCCGTTAACCCAATAACACTGTTTTCGATTCGGTTTTTTCACACCCCTAGTCATCTCTCTCTCCAGATTTCGTTCTATAACATTCATCTCTCCGTGGTTTAAGATATTACGTCTACTTCCCTTATTTTGATTTTTTGGTAGCCATTCTTTAAACCTCTTTAAAATAAACGTAAATTTATTACGATTTGACGAATTTACTCTTTTTTTATATATTAAATTTACGTTGTATAAAACATGACTATTTAATAAATAATTTAAAAAATAAATCAACACAAATAAATTAATATTATTATATATAAATCCACTCCAAATTTAAAAATGGGTATATATAGAGACCCTTTCCTTAATCCAACAATTCAAACAAACCTTGTTATACAAAACTTCAAATCTTAAACCACGGAGAAATGTGTGTTATAGAGCAAAACATGGAGAGAGGTTCCTGAAATTTGGCATTAATATTACAACAGTAATTAATGTCGATTTTAATCCCAAACAAATTGAAGTCAACCGTCCATTAAATAAATTTCCCTACTAAGGTTTGTGAATAGAAGTAGAACAAGTCCTGCAATAACAAACTCTAAATTGACAAATTCCATCAGAACCATCCCTATTATTTTTGCAATTGAAATCGCAATTAAAACAACTTCTCTCCGATGAAGTACTGACTTGATCTACACATGCAATAGGTGGTGGATCGAGTTCTAGTTCCACCTCTGCACCACGAAATAAAATTATCAAAATAAATAAGTGTAACGACATGTTCCCGTCGTTATAGAAAAGTCAACGGGAGAAAATTTGGGGCCAAAAAACTTTTTCGTAGTATTTGGATTTTCCCAACCTTGTCCAGATTTAGACGAAATCGGAGTCCTTGAGGTGTGGGTAAATCTGGTAACAATCGGGTGAAGTAAATATGATTTTGATTACATGAGTAGTTACATAACTCGTTAAGGAATCCGTACGACTTTACGGCATTGAATTCGGTTGAGTAGAACTCTCGAAATCGATCTTAGAGTAAAGGATATTTACTGAGCGTCATGGGTTAGAGGTGTGTTGTGAAATGAGAGTTTTGGAATTCTTGAATTAGCTAGCTCTCTGTCTCAAGAATGCCGCTTTCACCATTCTTGAGGCTAAATGTAAGCTTTTCACTCCCTAAATCCATTTTTCGATCCGTAGAACGTTATAGAATGGGTGAATATTGATGGGGAAGGGTTTTGTTATAGATTCTATGGTGAAAACAACCCTAATTTGGATAATTGAGATCATGGGTTTGATATAGGGTTCGTATAATTGTTAGTAATCCGGGTAATTAATGATTGTTTATTGATTCTCGTATTATATTGATTGTTTGTAGACCAAGAACAAGCCGAACGAATCCGGAAAGGGAAGGATCAAGTTTCTTAGGGTTTCAAGCTTGTTTCGAGGTAGGTGATGGTTGTGATTCTATGATTGTGTGATGTATGTTTGTTTTTTCTTTATTATAATACTTGTATATGTATGAATGTTGCAATGTTGATCACACTTGTTGTAAATGAGATAAATGAATGATGATTGCCATGAAATCATGATTTAAATGTAATATCTTGAGAATATATTTGTGATTGTTATTGTGGTGTGTGAATGGGATCGATTGCCACGTTCTGGCACAACTAACTTGGATCGGTTGCCACGTTCTGGCATAAATATGGGATCGGTTGCCACATTCCGGCATAACATTGGGATTGGGTACCACGTTTTGGTATATTAACTGTTTAGGTTTGGGTTCCATGAGAGGACCAATGATTTGATATAAAATATGAAGTTGTTCGTTGTTCGTAAATGTTGATAATATTGTATATGTTGATATATATGCATGTGATTATAATGTTGTCTTGACTTGCTTATGTTGCACTTAGTGGGATAACCGCGTGATCCTACCAGTACACTGTGGTTGTGTACTGATACTGCACTTGCTCTTATTTTTGTTGAGTACAAGGCATCTTCAATCGGCTACTGACAGACCTCGCTTAGGAGATCAGTGATCGCTTTGAATTCAAGGGTGAGCCAATTCTTCTGGGCTACCATGGGATTCTCCTTCGTTTATGTCCACCATTTTCGGACTTAGACATTTTTTTAGCTAGTTGATTAGTTCATTAGTTGGGTTATATCCCTTTCTTGTTTAGACTTGGTTCATTGTTAGAATGTTTTGGTACATTAACTTTCAGGTTCTAGGTTATTCTTCCGCATTGTTAGTTGTTATTGTTAAACTTTTGTTAGAGTTTATGGGAACTCCCTATTTATTTCCTTAGTGTTTGACTTTAATGCCTTAGTTTTTAGATTATTTGCTTGATTTGGGTCATAGTAGTGGTTCTCCCACCGGAGAGTTAGTGTGGCTACCAATCATGACGGTCTGGGTCGTGACAAAGTTGGTATCAGAGCATAAGTTCGTTGATCTCGATGTACCAAAATGAGTCTAGTAGAGTCGCGGAACGGTACGGGGACGCCTTTACTTTTCTTCGAGAGGCTATAGGACTTTAGGAAATCTCTATTTTTCTCTTGTCTACTTTCGTGCTATGACTTGATTCCAATTGGTATCTGGCTATTCAAATTGGTATCTAACCTCCTTCACTCTTCTGTTCGCAGATGGTTAATACTAGATTCAATAGCGTTAAGCCCGTAGCTCCCGTTAATGCTTCGACTGAGGAATCTGCAGCAAGAGGTCGCGGTCGAGGCACGGGTAGAGAAAGAGCTAGGGGTAGAGGCTGTGGAAAAGTAGAACCTGCTGGAAATGGAGCTCATGTTGAGAATGCTCCTATGAAAGAGAACCCTCATGCATATCATGAAGAGATAGAGGAGAATGTTGATGTTGATGTTAGGATTTGGGATAAGAGGGAGAGGTAAAGGTGTTCCTTCTTTGGATCCAATGTTAGCTCAACAGATCATGTCGTTCTTAAAGGGATTGGTTGGTCGTGGAGTGCTTCCTTCTGCTCAAGCAACTCAAGCTCCTACTAATTCTCTTGTTGCTAGCACTGCGCCCAAAATGGGTGAGGCCGGAGGTAATGATGCTTTCTTCCGTCCTTTGTTAGGTTCTGTTATGACTGGTAATGAGCTTGAAATGTTGACTAAGTTTTTGAAGGTAAAGCCTCCTGTGTTTCTTAAGTCTGAGAATGAGGATGCTTATGAGTTTATTCTGGATTGCTATGAAAGGCTTCATAAACTGGGTATTGTTCATCAACATTGGGTTGAGTTTGTGTCTTTCCAACTTCAAGGTGAGGCTAAGCAGTGGTGGAGAGCTTATATGAATGCAAATCTTCTACTTTACATCTACTTACTTAGACCCAATTTCATGCCCTGTTTCTAGAAAAGTATGTGCCTAGGACATTGAGGGATCGCAAGAAAGATGAGCTTATGACATTGAAGCAAGGTGGTATGACTGTGGCTGCTTATGAGGCCAAGTTCCATGCTTTGTGTAGATATGCTACTCAATTGGTGACTACTGAGGAAGAGAGAATCCGGTTATTTATTAGGGGAATAAATTCTGAGTTGCAAGTATTATCTGTTCATATGACTTCTGCAGGGAGGAGCTTTAATGAGGTAACAAACTATGCTAAGAAAGTGAAGGAGGTGAGGTGAGACGGTCAAGCTAAGGGTTGGGCAAAAAGTGCCAAGAACTCGGGTAACTTTCAAGATTCTTATTCCAAGGGGTCCGAAAGGCCAACGCTTGCAGCCAAGCCAATTCAGTTCGCTTTGCCCGCCTCTACAGGTAGTTACTCAAAAACTCCATCTCATAATTTTCAACAAAGCCAGGGAGTCGCGCCTTCGACGAGCGGCATACTATCTTTTGATCGTACTTGTTACAACTTTGGAGAACCTGGGCATATGAAGAGAGATTGTACTCACCCATGTGTGTTAGATTCCGCGCAGCAGCAGTCTAGAGCAGTGATATCTGCGGGGAATAGTAATAATGGTCGCGGACGTCCACAAGGTGGGCAAGAAGGTAATCAATGAGGCCGAGGAGGTAGAGAAAATGGTAATGCGGGAAGAGGTAATGTACAACCAGGTAGGGAAGTGGTTCGTCAAGATGATAGAGCTCAGTGTTATGCCTTTCTTGGCAAGAATGAGACGGAGGCGTCTGATGCGGTGATCACATGTACTATTCTTGTCTGTGACCGGATGGCTAATGTGTTGTTTGATCTAGGTTCTACTTATTCATATGTATTCGTGAGATTTGCCTCAGATTTGGATATGATTTGTGATATTCTTGATGCCCCTATTCGTGTTTCTACCCCAGTTGGAGAGTCAGTCATAGTTACCCATGTTTATTGTGCTTGTCCTATTTTGTTTATGGGATTTCAGACTTGGGCTGATTTAGTGGTTTTGGATATGATTGACTTTGAAATAATCTTAGGCATGACTTGGTTGTCCCCCTATTATGTTGTGCTTAATTGTAATACTAAATTCGTACCTCTAGAAATTTCGGGAAGGGAAATTAAAGTGGGAATGTACACGCCTAAACGAACTAAGATCATATCCTCCATTCGGGCTAAGAAATTGATAAGGCAGGGTTGTTTGGCTTATTTGGCTCATGTTAGGGATATCGAGATTGAGGCTCCATCCGTTGGATCTATTCATGTGGTGTCAGAATTTATAGAAATGTTTCCTAATGAATTACATGGTATGACTCCGGATAGAGATATAGATTTTTGCATTGATTTAAAGCTGGGTGCGCATCTCATTTATATCCCTCTATATTGCATGGCTCCGACAAAATTAGGAGAGCTTAAGGCTCAAATTCAAGAGCTTCTTGATAAGAGATTTATTCGTCCTAGTGCTTCCCTATGGGGTGCTCCAGTTTTGTTTGTTAAGAAAAAGGATGGTAGTATGAGAATATGTATAGATTACCGACAATTGGATACGGTCACTATTCGAAACAAGTACCCTTTGACTCGAATATATGATCTTTTTGACCAATTGCAAGGTGCATCAGTTTTCTCTAAGATTGATCTAAGATATGGTTACCATCAATTGAAAATTAGGCCTGAGGATGTGCCCAAGACGGCGTTTAGAACTCGCTATGGACACTATGAGTTTTTAGTTATGTCTTTTGGTTTGACCAATGCGCCTGCAACTTTTATGAGTTTAATGAATGGGGTGTTCAAGCCCTTTATTGATTCTTTCGTCATAGTCTTTATTGATGATATTTTGGTTTATTCGAAAAGTGAGGAAGAGCATGTCAATCATCTTCGTAGTGTTTTGGGTGTTCTTGGGAAGCAAAAGCTATATTCTAAATTTTCTAAGTGTGAATTTTTGCTGAAATCGGTTGCATTCTCGAGACAGGGACCTATGTAAAGAATTCCAAAATCCCTATTTCACAACACACCTCTAACCAATGACGATCAGAAAATACCCTTTACGCTAAGATCGATTCCAGGAGTTCTACTCGCCCGAATTCAATTATGTAAAGTCGTACGGGTTCTTTAATGAGTTATCTAACTACTCATGTAATCAAAATTATAATTAACTCACCCAGTTGTTACCAGATTTTCCTACACCTTAAAGACTCCGATTTCGTCCAAATCTGGACTAGGTTAGGAAAATCTAAATACTACGAAATAGTTTTTCGGCCTCAAATTTTTCCCCATTGGAATTTATATAACGATGGAAATAGGTCGTTACAATAGATACCAATTTACCTATCACTTGTCCCCGAGTGACAAAACTTAGGAAAATAGGCTAAGGAAGGAATGGAGTAGTACCTGAATCGACGAACAATTGAAGATACTTGTCTCGCATGTCCCTCTCGGTCTCCCAAGTAGCTTCCTCAACTGGATGATGCTTCCATTGAACTTTCATGGACTTAATCTCCTTGGTCCTCAACTTAAGCACATCACGATCAAGAATTGCAATCGGTTCCTCCTCATATTGGAGGTCCTTGTCTAACACAATTGAGTCCCACTTTATGATATAATCCCCATCACCATGATATCTCTTCAACATGGACACATGAAATACTAGATGAACTCCCGATAAATTAGGAGGTAAAGCCAATATATACACTACTGGTCCCACACATTCAAGAATCTCAAATCGACCAATGTATCGCAGACTTAACTTACCTTTCTTACCAAATCTCATCACCCCTTTCATGGGTGATACCTTAAGAAGAACATTTTCACCAGTTTGAAACAACATGTCTCTTATCTTATGATCCGCATACTTCTTTGGTCTGCTCTGGGATGCTAAAAGCTTAGCTTGAATACTCATCACCTTATCTTGATCATCCTTCACTAAATCAACACCCAAAGGTTTCACATCTCCGGCCTCAAACCATCCTATGGGTGATCTACATCCCCTCCGATAGAGTGCCTCAAATGGTGCCATATCAATTCTGGAGTGATATCTATTATTATAGGAGAAATCACACAAAGGTATGAATTTATCCCAATACCCTCCAAAATCAAGCACACATGCCCTCAACATGTCTTCTAACACTTGAATAGTCTTCTCTGACTGTCCGTCTGACTGTGGATGGAAGGCGGTACTAAAATTGAGTTGGGTGCCCAATTCATCATGTAATTTCCTCCAAAACTTGGATGTGAATTGGGTACCACGGTCTGAGATGATAAAGAGGGTCACCCCATGCAACATCACTATCTCTTTCACATAAACTTTAGCCAATTGTTCAGCATTATAATCTATTCTTACCGGAATAAAATGGGCTGACTTAGTCAATCTATCAACCACTACCCAAATAGAATCAAGTTTCCCTAAAGTCTTGGGAAGACCAACCATAAAATACATGGTTATCCTTTCCCACTTCCATTCCGGAATTGACATTCTTTGAAGCAAACCCGTAGGCCTTTGATGTTCATACTTCACTTGTTGACAATTTTGACATTTCTCCACAAACTCCCCTATGTCTTTCTTCATGCCCGATCACCAATAAATTCGCTTCAGATCTCTATACATCTTCGTTACACCCGGATAAATAGAATATCGCGAATCATGAGACTCGGCCAACAATTTCTCAATCAAGTCATCTATTCAAGGAACACATATTCTCCCCTTGAAATTTAGCACATCATCCTCATCAAGAGTGGTCTCTTGTGCCTTACTAATCACAGTCTTTTTCTTAAGTTCCTCCAAATTCTCATCTTCAAATTGTTTGGCCTTGATCTCTTCAATGAAAGTGGCCCTTACCTCAATACTAGCAAGCACCCCCACCTCTTTTTTAGATACTCAATTGCATGATTTAGACTCTAAAGTCTGAATTTCTTTAGCCAAAGGTCGCTTGGCTACACTTAAGCAAGTTAAACTACCCATACTTACCGCTTTTCGACTCAAAGCGTCTGCCACTACATTAGCCTTGCCCGTATGGTATTGAATGGACACATCATAATCTTTAAGTAACTCCATCCACTTTCATTGTCTCAAATTCAGATCATTCTGAGTGAAAACATGTTGCAAACTACGATGATCAATAAACACTTCACACTTAACACCATAGAGGTAATGCCGCCGGATCTTCAAAGCAAACACTACCGCTGCCAACTTTAAATCATGTGTGGGATAACTCCTCTCATGCACCTTCAATTGACGCGAGGCGTAAGCTATAACATTCTTATCCTCCATCAACACAACACTCAACCCAGTATGAGAAGCATCACAATAAACATTAAAATCTTTACCTTCAACCGAAAATGCTAGAATAGGTACGGTGGTCAAAAGAGTCTTGAGCTTTTGAAATCCCTCCTCACATTTTTCAGTCCATTCAAATGTTATTTCCTTCTAGGTCAAATTAGTCAAGTGAGTGGCAATAGAAGCAAATATTTTCACAAACCGACGATAATAGCTAGCGAGCCCAACAAAACTCCTAACTTCTGTCACAGAGCTAGGCCTAACCCAATTCTTAACTGCCTCAATATTTTGGGGATCTTCCATTACCCCTTATTTTGAAACTACATGCCCCAAAAATGCAACTGATTTAAATCAAAATTCACACTTAGAAAATTTAGCATATAAATTTTTCTTCCCAAGAACACCCAAAACACTACGAATATGGTTGGCATGCTCTTCCTCACTTTTCGAATAAACTAAATTATCATCAATAAAGACTATAACGAACGAATCAAGAAATGATTTGAACAGCCCATTCATCAAACTCATGAAAACTGCAGGCGCATTGGTCAAACCAAAAGACATAACCAAAAACTCATAGTGCCCATAACGAGTTCTAAACGCCGTCTTGGGCACATCCTCAAGTCTAATTTTCAACTGATGGTAACCGGATATTAGATCAATCTTAGAGAAAACTGTTGCACATTGTAATTGGTCAAAAAGATCATCTATTCGAGGCAAGGGGTACCTATTTCGAATAGTGACTCTATTTAATTGTCGATAATCTATACACATTTTTATACTACCATCCTTCTTCTTAACAAACAAAACTGGGGCACCCCATAGGGAAGCACTAGGACGAATAAATCCTTTATCAAGAAGTTCTTGGATTTGAGCCTTAAGCTCTCTTAATTCTGCTGGAGCCATGCGATATGGAGGGATAGAAATGAGATGCATACCAGACTCTAAATCAATGCAATAATCTATATCTCTATCCAGAGGCATACCAGGTAAATCATTAGGAAACACTTCTATAAATTCAGACACCATAGGAATAGACTCAATGGATGGAGCCTCAATCTTAACATCCCTAATATGAGCCAAGTAAGCCAAACAACCCTGCTCTACCAGTTTACTAGCCCGAATGGAGGATATAATCTTAGCTTGCTTAGGCTTGTACACCTCTTCCCACTCTAATTTTTCCCTTCCCGAAATTTCTAGAGTTACAGAGTTAGTATTACAATTAAGAACAACATAATAGGGGGACAACCAAGTCCTGCCTAAGAATATGTCAAAGTCAATCATATCCAAAATAACTAAATCAGCCCAAGTCTGAAATCTCATAAACAAAATAGGACAAACACCATAGACATGGGTAATTATGACTGACTTTCCAACTAGGGTAGAAACATGAATATGGGCATCAAGTATATCACAAATCATATCAAACTCTGAGGCAAATCTCATGGATACATATGAATAAGTAGAACCCAGATCAAACAACACATTAGCCATCCGATCACAGACAAGAATAGTACCTGTGATCACTGCATCAGATGCCTCTGCCTCATTCTTGCCCGGAAAGGCATAGCATGGAGCCCTATCATCTTGACGAACCACTTATCTGCATGGTTGTGTGTTACCCCTACCTCCTTTACCATTAACATTTCCTCTACCTCCACGACCTCGCTAATTACCTCCTCACCCACCTTGTGGATGCCCTCGACCATTATTACTATTCCCCGCGGGTACCACTGCTACTGCACAGAATCTAACACACGTGGGTGGGGACAATCTCTCCTCATATGCCCAGGTTCTCCACAGTTGTAATAAGTACTATCAAAAGATGGTCTGCAGCCCGTCGAAGGCGCGACTCCCTGGCTATTCTGAAAATTATGAGATGGAGTTTCCGAGTAACTACCTATAGAGGCAGGCATAGCGGACTGAATTGGCTTGGATGCAAGCGTTGGTCTTCTGGACCCCTTAGAATAAGAACCTTGAAAGTTACTCGAGTTCTTGGCCCTTTTTGCCCATGCCTTAGCCTGACCGTCTCGCCTCACCCACTCCATTTTCTTAACATAGTTTGTCACCTCATTAAAGCATCTCCCTACAAAAGTCATATAAACAGATAATACTTGCAACTCAGAATTTAATCCCCTAATAAATAACTGGATTTTCTCTTCCTCAGTAGTCACCAATTGAGTAGCATATCTAGACAAAACATGAAACTTGACCTCATAACCAGCCACAGTCATACCACCTTACTCCAACGCCATAAACTCATCTTTATTGTGATCCCTCAACGTCCTAGGCATATACTTCTCTAGAAACAGAGCATGAAATTGGGTCCAAGTAAGTGGAGGTAAAGTAGAAGATCTGCATTCCATATAAGCTCTCCACCAATGCTTAGCCTCACCTTGAAGTTGGAAAGACACAAATATTGTGTCGTAACTTTACTATCCTTTAGAAAAATCACTTTTTGAAATGTTCTAAGTATAAAACAATTTGAGAAAAATACTTAGAAAAGAGTCGCCACTTAATTTTTTAAAGAAATTAAGAAAACTTATAATTTTCAAAGATTTAAACAGAAAAAACCATTTGAAAATATCAAAGAGGGTTCGGAGTTCAATTTACACTTCGAGAAGAGTTTAAGCATTCGAAGTGTCCGCTAACATGCGGTTGACCTGCGATTTGACTAAAATATATTTGACTATTTTTAGGAAAATAACGATTTAACATAAAATAATAACTTACAATATTTGATTAACTTTGAGAAAAAATAGTTAAATAAATGACACATTTTTATTTTTCATTTTATTTTTTTAGAGAAAGGGATCCAAAATGGAACATTTGACTTGAAAACAAGTGATTAAAATATTAATAAAACTAGATTAATTAAAATTTATTTAATTCATTTTGACATAATAATTTAAACCAATTTAATAAATTAAAGCATGAAAATCATCTTAAATTAATTGACTAACCTTTTTGAGAAAATGACTAAATAAGTATATATATATATATATATATATATATATATATATATATATGTATTGTTTATTAATTGCAAAGGTTTTGACTAACATTTTAAAGTTTATTTGAGAAAAATACTTTAACTTAAAACAATTTTAAAATGAATAAAGTAATTTGACTGCGGAAAGGCCTACTAAGGTCCGCTCGAGGTTATCTTCTTCCTGATTCAATCAATAGCAGCTCCTTCTTTTCTTGCTAACAGGGCAAGGGCATTCGATGAGTGATTAAGTAAAAAGTACTAAAAAACGTCTCTTTTAAGAACCAAAGGTTTATCTTAATTGAAGATATAAAATTGTGACCAATATACTCGATTAATAAGATAAATGAACACAAAAACATAAAGTGTATTAAAATTACATCGACACAGATAAATAACTCATATTTTGGGGAATCTAATTAAGTTAATTAAAAATTATAAAGTTAGAGTTAATAATAAGAAAAACAAAACAAAACAAAAGGCAATTAAATAATTTAAAGGTAAAGGAGAAAATTGAATTTGTGCCCTTTTTGGGCCAAACTTTTTGTTGATTTGGGCTTTTGGGTCAATCCCGTTTTTGGTATACAATTGTTGTATACGAGTGTATATCTGATGTATACAGCCCTTTTTTTTTGTGTTCCGGGACCTGTACGTCAACTCCAAAGACTTGTTCTTCAATTTCTCAAGGTTGGATGACTCGATAAAAGAATTTTGGGCCTCCATGGCCCTTCTCAAAATGCGGAGGGAAGACAAATGAAGTCCAAGAGGACTCAGATAGTATCACATGTAACAAAATTATAATAAAAATTAGCATCCGAAAATAATAGAGCAGCAATTATACCTATGACAAATCATAGCAACTCTTAAACTAATATATAACAATTGGCTCGATCAAATTAAACAATGTAGATCTAGGCAAGGAGCACAAGTTCCAAAGTCCCAAGCCATGTTAATGATAAAACAAATGGTCACTTGAACTACAGTTAGCACTTAATTTCCACAATAATACATATACTATCCAACCTATTTGATAAACAAATGCATGCTAACAAATGACACCAACAGTTAAGGCTAAGAAAGTTAGGACAAATTTAGTTGATATTAAATGCATAAACGCTATAGTATGTCCGCAACAAATCATATATTAAATGCATATCCAAATCCCTTAATATGCTAACACTACCACTAAATGAGTAAGCATATATGTACACAGATAGAACCCATGGGCATTAGGAGCCAAAATAACTATGCAACAGTCCATGCTAAACTAAAAAAAAAAAAGGAAAAAAAAACACAGGCATCAAGAAGAGATTACCAAGCGATGACTAAATTTTGAAATAGGGATGGACATTAAACAGGGAAGGAAACCATTTTTATGGAGCATTTAAACTAAAGAATAACAATAAGTTTAAATGGGTAAGTCGGGAAATGCTAATGTCACATACGATAGAGAAGTGACATGAGAAACAACCGTCCGAAAATCAAACATTTAAACCGTGACAAGAAACATAATTGAAACCAAATGAGGGAACAAGCAGATCGCTTACAACCAAAGGGAGGTGGGGTAGCTACTTTGAAATTTGAAGATGCAAATCATAGGTTGTTAACAAGAGACATAGACATCAATCTGATCAAGTTAAGGACCAAAAGAAAACACAATCAGACATTAAAAAAAACAGGTCAATAGCCAATACGATCAAAGTCGAAATCAAATAAATGCCAAACTATTCCAAAATGAACGAGACAGAGATTCATCCAACTTTAGAGAATCAAAATAGAGTCAACGACTCTAACTACCGACAAACGCTATCAAGCAAAACTTCACTGATTTGCAGTCAAAACAAATCGAAACAAATCTAAAAATTTCAACATTTCAATGTCTCATACAGTAAAGCCAAATGACCAGCACATCATGAAACCAAAGATACGAACAGAAATGAGTATTACCTTTTGGAGTGTAGCGTTCTGAGACGAACGAGCAGAAGCAAACTATCTACGACCACAAATGAGACGAGCTATGGCGAACTCCAATGAACCAACAGCTCAAAAATAACAAAAAAGAGGAGGACGTATCCCTCTGGAAAACTCTTTTTACTATCCAAAGACTACTATTTCTTAATAAAAGATTTGTGTGCTTCGGTGGTACCCTGACCCTAAGATGTATATCCTCACAACAGTGGCTATATAAGATGAATATATAGAAGAAGATTTAGGACTAGAAATTGGGGGAGGAAACGGGCAGATTTTTTGAATTTTTGGACTCATCTGCCCCTTTTCAAGATAACAGTGGAAGGGGATGGGGAAAAAGCTGACTTTTGCGAAAAAGGGGGAAAAGGGGACGTGAAGGTTTGACGTTGGGGTTGCTAGGGTATGGGTTTTGCAGGGTAGTTAGACGAAATTTTCGAGTTTGCAGCGCAATCTTTGCTGGGATTTCGTCTGGCGTCAGTCGTGTTCTTCGTTGGAGGAAGACGATGGTACAGAGGTGGGGTATTGTTGGTATGTTATTGTTGTATTGCTGCTGATGTATGTTGGTTGAATTGGGTTTTTGGGGCTGGGTTATTGGTGGGAAAGGAAATGGACCGCAAAAAAGGAAGTGTTAGGCCGACAGATACTGGAAAAAAGGGGCCCAAAGTTGGCTTGAAAGATTTAAAGTAAATGGTAAGGAAGGGGTTGGATCTATACTTAATAAAAAGGCCAAAGGTTTGCAAACTTAGCCTACATAAATTTAAGAAGTTAATCAAATTGAGTTGATTTGCAAATTTGGCTAAAGTTTAAATAAGACGAATTAATATTGTTAATTTACGAGCTCCTTAATCTTAACAAAATAAAATAATTAACTTAATTGTTAAGTAATGAATAAAAATTATAACCATAATTTAAACTAAATCAAATTAATAAAATACTTACTAAAATTAAAAAAAAATTGAGATGATTTTCGAAATGTTTATAAAATATACTAATTATATACAAGATTATATAAAACATATATATTACATCAAAATTATGAAAAATGATAAATTAATTAAAAGTAACTTGAAATGATATTTTGAACTTTATAAAAACTAATTACTTCAAAACGTTTGGAATTTAAGAAGCTCGGTGATTAATATATATTGTGGAGATCCAAAATTGGGTATCAATAATTGTCCCTCTTTTGACTTGGATTAATGAAAGAAATCCGAGGCAAATGAAATTGACAAACCCAATTTTGACCGACTACATTTTCATCCTTTAGAAAAAGGGCTTTTGGCACGGACTTTAGGAATTATGGTCGAACCCCGAAATTGGGTTTCCTACATATCTCAAGCTATATGAGAATTCAGGTCACTTGTAGTTCTATACGCTTGATTTGACGCACGATTTTGAAAGTATTCAAAAACTATCCCGATACCAAATTATGAAGGGATCAAAATGCTCGAGAATAATATTTAAGAGCGAATGCTGGAATACAGTCGAGTTTCATCATTGATTCCGCCTACATATCCCTCAACTTAGGGAATTAGGCTACTTGTAGTTCGACTCGATCGATTGAAAATGAGATTTATTATGCTAGATCGCCTTTGGTTTTGGAAAAGCGACAAAGTAAGTCAAGTATGAAAAAGAGGCTTGCAACCTCTTAGCCATGAATGTGGAGCTCTTCACATCCATAAGTAATAACTTACACGGACATAATTTCCAAAGCTCTTAGTGCATTGTCGCTCAGATTAGAAAGTTGCCTCCGGTGAAAACAAAATTTTCCAGATGCGAAACTGAAACTGATAAACCTAAAGAAAAACCCACATGTCTTCTGATAGAAGTGTGGTTTAATTGTGGTGGAAGTCGCTCCTCTGCTTGCGTCCTAAGAGTTTGACATTCCTCTTTGGACTATGTCTGAGTTCACTGTTAAGAAAAAGTTTCACGTTGTGCTGCATCTTTTTTGATGTCGTCTGCACCTATGGTTTGTTTTGGAGAATTCATCATTTCGGATGCTCTCAACAAAGACTGAGATAAAACTCATTAGGATAAAATGCAATTCAAATGGTAGACAGTGTCTTTTACTGTGTTGACACTTAATTGTTCTCCTTGAATATTTGACGTAAACTCTATCGAGTTTGACGTGAAAAAAATAAAGCTTGTATTTTGTATTTGTAATATAATCTTCAATGTACTCTTCTTTTGATGACGAAGTGATAAAATAGGCGAATGTAATATGTTGATAGTTCTTTTGATGTTATTGTTGATGGTTCTCTTGATGTTGTTCTTGCAAATGAAAATGATGCAACCGATGTTGATTTTCTCGCGATGCATGATTTTCTTTTCTGCTGGTGACTGGATTTTTTCCGCGATGCATGAATCTCTTTCCCGGGATGCGTGACCTTTCTTTTGCGATACATGGCTTTTTTCTCTTGCTATGCACAAATCTCTTTCCTGCAATGCATGACTTTTTTCTCTTGCTATGCATGACATTTTTTTTTTCCGCAATGCATGACCTTTTTCTCTTGCAATGCATGATTTCATCCTCTTGCAATGCATGATTTCCTTTTCTCGCGATGCATGAATCTTCTCTCTCGTGATGCATGAAATTTTCCTCCACGATGCATGACTTTCTTTCCCGCGATGCATGAATTTTTCCAGCGATGCATGAATCTTCTTCCCGCGATACATGACTTCTTTCTCTTGCAGTGCATGAATCTTTCCCACGATGCGTGACTTTTCTTTTTTCTCGCGATGCATGAATCTTTTTCCGCGATGCATGGATTTTCTCTTGCTATACATGAATCTCTTTCCCGCTATGCATGACTTTTTTTTTCTTGCTATGCATGGTTTTTTATTCTTGCTATGCATGAATCTCTTTCCCACGATGCATGACTTTTCTCTTTTCTCGCGATGCATGAATCTTTTTCCGCGATGCATGGATTTTTTCTCTTGCTATGCATGAATCTTTCTCTTGCTATGCATGATTTCTTTCTCTTGCAATGCATGACTTTTTTCTCTTGCGAGGCATGATTTCTTTCTTTTGCAATGGATGAATATTTTCCCGCAATGCATGAGTCTTTCTCTTGCTATGCATGATTTCTTTCTTTTGCAATACATGACTTCTTTCTCTTGCGATGCGTGAATCTCTTTCCCGCGATTCATGAATCTTCTCATGCTATGCATGATTTCTTTCTCTCGCGATGCATGATCATCTTTTCTGATGATACCATCCCTGGTACCGAACCAAGGTAATGTTTCACCGGACAACATAGGTGATCTTTTGGGTATCTTTTGGATGGTGGTATCGTCTGAATTGACAATATAATAAAAATGACTCTCGGATTAGTGGTATCGTCTCATTTGACAATACGATATAAATGACTTTTCGAGTAGTGGTATCATCTCATTCGACAATACAATATAAATAACCTTCAAGGTAAGAATATTATTATATCTGATAATATAAAGCAGATAAAGATCTTCCAGGTATCTCTAGTTGCTGGAAAATAATAATATTGCTCTCTTCGTGATTTTCGTTTGTTCCATCTCCGAACATAGTCGCAATGTTCATTATGATATTTGCTTTGTTGCGAATTGAATGAAATAATGTTATTAATGTTCTAAAATCTTTGATATAAGCAGCATATAATATTTTCTGCATCCACAGAAAAATTATTAGTTTAAAATGAACTAATCTGTGTCGATCTCTGCGGTTGTTTGCTCCTTGTCTTGCTATATTCGGTTGATTTCTCCGATCTCCCGCTTCTTGATAGATAAAACAAAATATATTTATGCAAAATAATATAAACACGAAAGAAAAGTTTTAAGAAAAATAGATTTTCAAAAAAAAATGAGTATTTGGAAAGGTCACTGCCAAGTGTCATGTCACGTCAAACTTAATGAACCCCTTTGAAGTGATGTCTCGAGATCCATCGGCTTACTTACTGAGAAGTATTCAAAGTTGCTCTAAACTGCCGATAAACCCTGTTGAAATTTGAGGTCATCCTCAAAATTTCTGTCCCAGTTAACTATCTTAGTTTATCTTTAAACGTTGATGAGAAAATCACGAAATTTTTGAGATCCTCTCAAAAATTCTGTCCCAGTTGCAAATCTCAAAGTAACTTCAGTCTTGATTTGTGGAAAAAAATCTTCTTCTTGAGAATTTTTGAGTCCCTCTCAAAAATTCTGTCCCAGCTTCTATTGTAAAGGAAAAAATAGAAATCTTACGGGAGATATAATTGAGCCCTTGTGGCACGTACGTATCCCGTTGAGGCAGGAATCAGGTCAAACGTAGTTCCCTCTCTCGAGGATTCACAAAAATAGAAAATTTATAAAGAAGATGACCGAGGCCGACATAGGTCGCATACGTATCTCATTCTTAAGAATTCAGGTCAGACGTAGTTTATTACAAAGAAATATTAAAAGGGGATAAAAGAGTGATCGAGGCCGACATATGCCGCCTACGTATCTCATTCTTGAGAATTCAGGTCAGATGTAGTTTATTACAGAGAAATATTAAAAGGGATAAAAGAGTGACCAAGGCCGATATAGGCCGCCTACCTATCTCATTCTTGAGAATTCAGGTCAGACGTAGTTCATTACAAAGGGGATATAATTTTTAAATGAAGCGATTACAAGAAAATAGAATGATTACAAGGAAATGACAGAAAATATGAATTGAAACTTTACACATAGTATCTCTTGAGAGCATCCGAGTTGATCGGTTTCGTCCGTTCGATGCCATCCATCTCCGATAGGACCAAGGCACCTCCAGATAATACTTTGCGAACCGTGTAGGGTCCTTGCCAATTTGGTGCAAATTTCTCTTTGTACTTATCCTGATGAGGGAAAATGCGTTTAAGGACCAGCTGGCCGATTTCAAATATCATGGCTTTTACTTTCTGGTGGAAAGCACGAATCATTCTCTGTCGATATAGTTGTCCATGACAAATGTCAACCATTCTATTATCATCAATCAATGTTAACTGATCAATCCGTTTGCGAACCCATTCAACATCACTCAATTCAGCTTTTTAGATGATTCTCAATGAGGGTATTTCAACTTCTGCAGGTATAACTGCTTCTGTTCCATATACTAGCAAATATGGAGTAGCTCCAACTGATGTTTTGATAGTTGTTCGGTAACCCAACAAAGCATATGGCAATATCTCGTGCCAACCTCTGCGATTATCAATCATTTTTCTCAAAATCTTCTTTATGTACTTGTTAGCAGCTTCTACGGCTCCATTCATTTGGGGACGGTAGGCGGTTGAGTTCCGGTGAGTAATCTTGAATTGTTCACATATCTCTCTCATCAAATGACTGTTGAGATTCGCTCCATTATCAGTAATGATGGATTTCGGTACTCCAAACCTACATATCAAATTGTTGCGAACAAAATCAGCTACAACTTTCTTGGTCACCAACTTGTACAAAGCTGCTTCCACCCACTTGGTGAAGTATTCAATAGCAACCAAAATGAATCTATGTCCGTTAGAGGCGGCTGGCTCTATTGGACAAATGACATCCATGCCCCAAGCTACAAAAGGTCAAGGTGAACTCATAGCATTAAGTTCGTGAGGTGGCACTCGAATCAAATATCCATGCACTTGACATTTATGACACTTCTGCACAAACTTGCAACAATCATGGTCTATAGTTATCCAAAAATAACCGGCTCAGAGGATCTTTCTTGCCAAAGTGAGCCCATTCCTATGAGTACCACAAACTCCGGCATGTATCTGTTCCAGAAGCTTTGCAGCTTCATTAGCATCGATACATCTGAGAAGACCTAAATCTGGAGTCCTCTTGTAAAGAATTTCCCCACTTGCAAAGAAATTGAGGGCTATACGGTGTATCGACTTCTCCTGGTTGAACGTTACATTCTCAGGATAGGTCCCGGTCTCTAAATACTTCTTGATGTCAAAATACCAAGGCAAACCATCTGGTTCTGTTTCAACATGTGAACAATGGACAGGCTGCTCTTTTACCTCTATATCCGCTGGATCAATATAACTTGTATCTGGATGCTTAATCATTGATGCGATAGTGGCAAGTGCATCGGCCAACTCATTCTGTATCCTGGGAGTGTGCCTGAATTCAATCTTGCGAAATCTCTTGCACAACTTCTGTATATACCGCACATATGGTGTGATCTTTGGGTTCTTTACGGCCCATTCTCCTTGAACTTGATGAATCAGTAAGTCTGAGTCTCCAATAACCAGAAGCTCATGAACGTTCATGTCGATTGACATATTTAAACCGAGGATGCAAGCTTCATACTCAGTCATGTTGTTTGTGCAATTAAATTGAAGTTTAGCCACCATAGGATAATGCTGATCGGATTCTGACACTAAAACTGCTCTGATACCTTTCCCTTGGTTATTTGCCGCTCCATCAAAGAACATTCTCCAACCAGGGTACGCTTCGGAAATATCCTCACCCACAAATGTTATTTCTTCATCAGGAAAATAAGTCTTGAGTGGTTCATACTCTTTATCAACTGGATTCTCTGTAAGATGATCAGCTAAGGCTTGTGCCTTTATCGCCTTCTGAGTCACATACACAATGTCAAACTCACTCAAAAGCATTTGCCATTTAGCCAACTTCCCAGTCGGCATTGTTTTCTGGAAAATATACTTCAACGGGTCCATCCTGGAAATAAGGTATATGGTATAAGAAGATAAATAATGTCTCAACTTTTGAGCGATCCAAGTCAAAGCACAACATATTCTCTCTAAAAGAGTGTAACGAGCCTCATATGGAGTGAACATTTTACTCAAGTAATAAATGGCTCGCTCTTTCTTCCCAGTCTCATCATGTTGACCAAGCACGCATCCCAATGCATTATTCGAGACCGACAAATATAGCAATAATGGACTCCCTTCTCATAGAGGGACCAACACCGGTGGATTGGATAAATAGTTCTTGATGGCATCAAAAGTAGTTTGACATTCTCCGGTCCACTTGGTTGAGACATCTTTTTTCAATAACTTAAAGATGGGCTCACACACCACGGTGGATTGAGCTATGAACCGGCTGATGTAGTTCAACCTTCCTAAAAAACTCATCACCTCCTTCTTTGTCTTCGGAGGAGGTAATTCTTGGATCGCCTTGATCTTGGAAGGGTCAAGCTCAATGCCCCTCCTGCTGACTATAAATCCCAACAACTTGCCAGCTGGCACTCCAAAAGCACATTTGACAGAATTTAACTTCAAATTGTATCGACGCAAGCGATCAAAGAATTTCCTCAAGTGAGTTAAGTGATGCAAACTCTCGCGGGACTTTATTATGACATAGTCTACATACACTTCAATCTCTTTGTGAATCATATCATGAAAGATGGTTGTCATAGCCCTCAAATAAGTAGCACCGGCATTTTTGAGACCAAAGGGCATCACTCGATAATGATAAACACCCAGGGTGTGATGAAAGCTGTTTTTTCGCATCTTCTTCATCTATCAGGATCTGGTGATAGCCCGCATAACAGTCCATAAATGACTGCATCTCATGCTTAGCACAGTTATCAATGAGGATGTGAATGTTTGGCAATGCAAAATTATCTTTCGGGCTAGCTTTGTTGAGATCTCTGTAGTCAACACAATTTCTAATTTTTCCGTCTTTCTTGGCAACTGAAAAAACATTACCTAACCAAGTTGGATACTGCGTCACTTCCACTACTTGGGACTCGATCTGCTTTGTAATCTCCTCTTTGATCTTCAAACTCAACTCAGGCTTGAACTTTCGTGTCTTTTGTTTTACTGGATAGAAATCTGGGTTAATCGGCAACTTGTGGGACACCATATTCGTACTCAATCCTGGCATATCTCTATAAGACCAGGCAAGCACATCAATGTACTCTCTGAGCAAATCGACCAGGTCTCTTTTTTGAGCTTCAGTCAGATGGACACTGATTCTTACTTCTTTAACACATTCCTCATCTCCGAGATTCGCAATCTCGGTTTCCTTTAAATTTGGCTAGTGTTGATTCTCGAATTGTCGAAATTCATCAGCAACATGTTCCTTACATTCGTCATAACCTGCTTCATTTCGTTCGCTCGGTTCATGACATGACATGACATTGGTATGTTTTAAATTAATATTACTGAAATCATAAACAAACAAAGTTAGGAAAGTAAAATATAAACAGATAAATAAACAAATTTTGATAAAAGAGGCTTTCATTTAAATCGAAAAACAAGCACAAACTTTGGCCATGACTAAGGGTCATTTCGCCTTTTTAAACATTACAAGGGAATTTAAAAACTTCAAACAAGTAAAACTGGATAAAGGGTGGGTCTCGGGCCTCTTCCGGACTACCACCGATTTTCAAAATAAACAAAACACATGTCTTTTCTACTCAGATGAGCGATAAATCAGGAGTGGTGTGGAATTCCAATTTTGCAATTGCTCCACAGGTTCTGCGTCCCGGATGCCTGATATCCCAGCCTCTTCTTCGATGACCGCATCGATCTTCTCAAAAAGGCCCCAGATTCCTTCCCCGAGACCACCATCGCTGATATTTTCTCGTACTTGAAATGCCTGGTACAGATGAGGAATCGGCCTGGCCAATGCTTGATCAACATTCTTCTTCTTCATCTTTACTTCGTCATCTGTTGGGACATATCCCAAACCAAACTTCGCTCCTTTGGCGGGGATTTGGATAGGCTCGACAATTCCTTGGAAATGCTTCCCCAACCCGAAACCTGATTCGAAATCATTCTGGAGTATGACAGTAGCAATCATCTTGTACACTGCAGGCATAAGTGGTTGTGGAGCCAAGTCATCACCGATGGCATTTACCAGCTCCACCGTGTAAAAGTCGCAACCTCAAAAGACATCATCAACGATCGGTGCATACCCGTTGGGATGGCTCCCTTCACCATAAATGACCAATTCCTAGTCTTTCCAAACAAATTTCATCAGTTGGTGAAGGGTAGACGACACAGCCCCATCCATATGAATAAACGGTCTTCCTAGAAACAAGTTGTAGCTGGTGTTGATATCCAACACCTGGAACTCCACGTTAAATTCTGCAGGACCCAACTGAATATCCAAGCTCACCGCACCTAATGTATCTCTTTGCTCTCCATCAAAAGCCCTCACGTTGACTTGGTTCTGGTGAAGCTTTCCCAAGTCAAATTTCAGTTGCCTCAGAGTCGAAAGTGGGCAAATATTAAGACCGGACCCGTCATCGACCAAGATATGACATATTATCTTGTCTCGACACATACAAGTGACATGCAGAGCTTTGTTGTGCATTCTACCTTCAAAGGGCAGCTCTTCGTCACAGAAACTAATTCGGTGCCCTCGAACAACTTGGTTTATCAAAGCCGCTAGGTTGTCACTGTTAGTACCCACAGGCACGTAAATATCGTCCAAAGCCTTCATTAGAGCCTTCCTATGCAACTCTGAACTCATCAATAAGGCCCACACAGAGATCTAAGCTGGTGTCTTCTCCAAATGCTTCACAATTAAATAATTTTTCGGCTGTATTTTCCTCCAGAACTCTTCGGCTTCAGTTTCACTAATTGTCCTTTTAGTCTGATCCTTTTTCTGCCCCCCTTGGGTCAATTCTTCCGGTGTATAGCACCTGCCAGATCTGGTCATACCTTGAGTAACAGCCGTTTCAATCACAAATTTTGGTCGGGTAAGAGTTTCTCTCGGCACTAAGGCAACAACCTTCTCGGGTGTCAGAATCACAAACTTTTTCTTCTCTCTGATGCTCAACGAAGCTACAGTCCGTTCCAGTTCATCATGAGCAATCAGAACTATTGCCTTTGTCACACACCAATCATCATCTGTCTCTATCAGATTGACAGTGACGCCTCCATGATTTGGTAAAGGATTACTATTGACATTGGGCGCGACTGTCTGAAGAGAGACCACATTCTGGTCGATCAAGTCTTGGATCTTATGCTTCAGGTTGATACAATCATCGGTATCATGTTCAACACTGTTAGAGTGATACGCGCACCTCTGATCAGGTCTTTAAAACTTTGAGCTAGTGTCAACCGACTTGGGCCCCACTGGATGAATATATCCTGCCGCAGTTAATCACTCGAACAACTTTATTCGGCTTTCAATAAGCGGAGTGAAAATTCTAGCAGGCTTCTTCTTGAATCTAAGACGAGAGGGATCGTAAGTGCCTTGTTAAGGGGGAGGCGTTTGGCGATAATTTGGAGCATTCGGACGGGGGGCTTGATATCTGGATACGAGTTGGTTTGATAATTTGGTTGTGAAGCTTGGTAGTTCGAGGGGGTATTTCGGTAAAATAGAGCTGAAGTTTGATACATTGGAGGAGGAGTTTGATAATTTTCCTGAACGTTGGCACAGTTGGGGGCGGCATTTCGATAGTGATGAGATGGACTCTGGTAAACTGGAGAGGGAGTTTGGTAGATAGTAGGGGGAGTTTGGTAGCTAGGAGGGGGAGTATTTTGATAACTGGGAGGAAGGGTATTTTGGTAATTGGG
>JAJOOH010005313.1:0-18724 GCA_029582605.1 Solanum gracilifrons
AAACTATAGTTTTTACACCACTAAGCTATATGCTTAGCGATAGTTGTTTCTATCGTAGGGAATGATCGAGAGGAGGCATGAAGCTGGCCATTGGGGATGGAAGATCACAATTGCATATAGACATCTATATTTTGCATAAACCTTGGGACTTGTACATGCTCTATGTGTTGTATATTTACATGAAGTTTTGAGGACGAATTTGATCATGTCACCATGGGTTGTAATATAAGTATGACTATATGTTTTGGTCTTTTAGGGTGTGTAAGCCCAAGTCTTGTAATATATTAAATTTACCACTAACTTTGAATGATGGTGTGAAGCATGAACCACCTAGTTTGAATACCCGAAAGTTAGATATATATTTTTTTTCTCTAAAATGAGGACACTATATATATTTGCACAAAAAAAAATCTCGTGAGTTATCGGCTTATGTGGCTTTGGTAGGGTCGTTACACTTCAACTAATATAACCTATTTAATAATGATTTTTGAGAAGTTATAAACTTTCTCATGTGGGCTATAACCTGCACCGGAGAAGTGCTGAAGTTCTGCACTTCCTGAGCTTATCACTATCTCTTCATAATATGACTGAGTTTTGTATGAATCCCCTGAATAATATAATCCGTTGATTAGGTACCTTTGGAATATCTTTCAAGGTTCATCTTTTCGCTGGAGATCAGAATTTTTTAAAAGAAATATCATTTCTTTTTTCGGCAATTTTTCGTAGGATTTGATATGATCAGTATCCTGTTTTGTGATAGAAGCAAAAGTATCTTTTTGCTTTCGAGCAACCAAGTATTCCTGCATGTGGCCGTATAATGGACTGTCTTTTGGAATATCTTCCAGATTAACCATTTGCCTTGAACTGGATGAAGATTCTTCCTGGGCAGAAATCTTCTTATTTATCAAAGTTCGTCTTCCGATTTGTATGATCGGGGAGTTTGAAGAGGATCTGTATGATGATCCTTGTTATGATTGTGAATTGGTTGTGGATCCGTATGACGATCCCTGAGATGATCTTCCCCTTCCTCTGCCTTTAGTATGAATCCATGGTGGATCCATCCTGCATATGTAACAATCTTTGGTCATTCAGAGTAATAATTTTCATAATCTGTCAGATATTCTTCTGAGTAATCAAGTATAAAAAAACCTTCAAAATCTTCTTTCAAAATATTATCAATAAGGTTTTCAATAATAAGTCCTTTCAGATCTTTCGGTAATATAGGTACCTTGAGGATAATAATGAGAGTTTTATCATCAAAAAAGGCTTCGAAAAACATTTTATTGAAGGTTTTCTCTGGATAAGAAATTCTGTAAAGAATTATCAACTCCCTTTTATGTTGAATCTCAAAATCAAAAAGGGCTAATTGCGCTTGCCACCTTGCAAATATAAGTTTTGAAGCATCGTGCTTGAAATCTTTATCAAACATAAATTTGACGTATTGAGTATCAGTTTTCATCAAAAACTTTTGATTGTATAAATCATCCTAAAACTTCATAACACATTTAACGATAGTTAACATTTCATGGGCCACAGTAGCATATTTTTTCTAGGCCTCATTCCATTTTCCAGAATGAAATCTAATAAGATATTCATTCTTGTCATGGGGATTTATTTGCTTTAAAATCCCACCATAACCAACATTAGATGCATCCATCTCAATAATATTTTGCCAAGCAAGATTGGCCAGAGCTAAGCAAGGCAAAGATTGCACTCGAAGCTTAATATCTTTTACCAAGTTGGTATGACTATTAGTCCAGGGAGACTTATAATCTTCTTCAGCCTGTCATATAAGGGGGCCAAATCTCGAGAAAGATTTTTATAGAAAGGGGATATGTAATTTAAACTTACCAAAAACCTTTGCAATTGAGTCCTATCGGTGATAACATCAGGAAACTTTGATGCACAGTCAATAGCTCTTTGAATAGGAGTGACTTTACCTTGACAAATCTGATGTCCTAGAAATCGAACATCTGTTTGGAATAAATTCATTTTTTGTTTCGAGATAACCAAACTATTTTGTATCAAAATTTTCTTAAAAATATCAAGATGCCTAATATGCATTTCAAATGTTTTAGAAAATACTAAACTATCATCAATATAAACAATGATAAAAATCCATATACGGATTGAAAATATCATTCATGATTTTTTGAAATTTAGATAGGGCATTTTTCAAACTAAAAGCATAACGTTCCATTCATATTGTCCAAACGGAACATTAAAAGATGTTCTATAAGCATGCTCTTTAAATACTTGGATCTGCCAATATCTAGATTTTAAATCAAATTTCAAAAATATATTGGCATCATATAATCTGGATAATAAATCTCTTTTATTTGGAATAGGATACCTAATCTATTTTAAATACTTGTTTAAAGGTTTATAATTAATAACCAGTCTAGGGACACCTCATTCCCTCTCAGCGACGTTATTAACATAAAAGGTTGAGCAAGACCATGGGGACTTAGAAGGTTTAATCAAACCCTTTTGTAAGAAATTATTAATCTCATTCTTGCAAAACTCTACTAACTCTGCGTTAATTTGGCAGAACCGAGATTTAGTAGGGATATAATCCTCAGAAAAGCCTTCTTCATATGAAAGAGTTACAATATGCTTCTTTCTACTCCAAAAAGCACTAGGGTGATCTGCACAAATATCAATGGCAATCTGTTCGGAAATCAATTTAATTTTTTCCTTCACTTTAGCAGATTTCAGAGAATCGAATATATTCATACTGAATAATTCCAATTGTAAAGAATCCATATGATTCTACTTCATATTAATCAAGGCATTAATATCTCTGGTTACCGGATCTGTAACAAAAGAATAAGTTATTTCATTATCTTTATAAGTAGTAGAAAATCCTTTTGAGTCAATACCTGTAAAAGGATAAATAACATTTATAAACGGGATTCCAAGTATGATTGGAGGGTATATTTGATTTTTAACAAGGAAGAAGAAATGAGGAATGCACACTTTATTCTGGCAAATTTTTGCATTAGGCAATTTATACTTTATATCTAAAGCATGTCCTGATGCAGACTTGACCAAATGAGTAGTTTTTTGAAAATATTTTGTAGGCACTAAGCCTTCCTGAATACAGCTAACATCTGCACCACTATCAATCTTGGCAATGTTAGTAATCAAAAAACTGTTTTCAATCAAAATAGTACATTTAACATACTAATATTTGCATAATCAATGACATAACTTCCAATGCAAGTGTCTATGATCGTGCAATAGTATAATAACCCAACTAAGGGTTCGGGTCGAGTCCCAAAGGAGTGGTTTCGAGAATTAATAGAAAAATAAAATAAAGTTCTAACTAGTTTTAGCTAAAGACATTAATGATTAAAAACATTGTAAATTAAAATAAGGGGACACAAAAGTGTCAAATATCGATTTGGGGGTTTTGTCACAAATATAGCAAAAACAGTAAAATTAACAAGAAATCTATAAATGAGAGGGGATTCTTAGGGTGTGACCGCAACATATATTGATTTAAATCGTTGGGTACATGCTTTTGATAAGAAATTTGCAATATAATAGTGACTAGGCTAAGCTTTAGATGGAAATAAATTTCCTCTCGGGCAAATTACCCCGTTTCAAATAGGTTCCTCTCGGACACCCATTTGCCACATGAAGGCCAGCCTACGCCTTACCCCACTCAGTCTCTTGAGCTGAGAGTTGGGATATGGGACTAGGGCTCACCCTCTTAGGCTGAACCTCATGTTGACCTAATCCTTATGCCATCAGTCTAGCGGTCTTGGTTTCACAACCTCTCTCTCTCGCAAGCCGAAAACACATGGGTGGTTTTGTATTTGCAACTACTAACCCATTAAATTAAACCACAACCACTAGGTAAAATCACCATTAAAATACATCTAACCTATCAGCAAGCAAAACCCAACAATAATCTTAACACATATTTGCTGAATCACACCCCAAGAATGGAGTTTTTTAGCCACAGATCATGAGATATAAAATTATACCTAAATGAGCTTGCATTCAAATAAGTATGAAGATTTAAGTCTTGTTACAAGACAAGAATGAAGAATCCAAGAGACCTAAGTCCAAATCCTTGGAAATGAAATCCTCTTGTTCTTCAAGTTTCCAAAACCCTCTCCAAACTCAGAGCAAAAATAAAAGTACTAAAAATTATATTAGAAATCTGATATTGGCTAATGATATTTTTCTCTATAACTCTCAATGAGTATTTATAGTTTTCAGAAATCTGTGTTGCGAAGGATCATTCGTTGACATTAGTCATAATCGTCGATCAACTCGGCGATTCGCCCTTTTGTGTAGTTCATCGCCTTCTTGCACCATCCTTCGGCATCGTCGTGCTCTGGGTCATTGAGCGACATAATACTGCTTCGCGAAACTGCTCGGCGATGCATTGACTGCTCATTCCGCTGACTTGATCCTTTCCTCCAAGCTCAACACACTGGAATAAAAGGCGAAGTGAGACCCTTCGGCGATTCTCCAAGTGGACTCGGCGATCCTCAGGCCTTCATTTTCTCGTTCTTTTTAACCTTTTCGTTCCTTTTTGCGAAGTAGTGTCCATGCTTTCTTTCAATCTTCGAATACCTGAAACGTAAGGGTTTTCATCATATATTGAGATAAAATAAGCATTTGAGGACACAATTTCTATTAAAATATAGCCCTAAATGAGTCCAATTTGTGGACTTATCAACATCCCTAACTTAAACTTTTGCTTGTCCTCAAGCAAACTCGAGTTCAGCTGGTCACAAAGGGTGTCTCAAACAGTGCTACATAAGACTCAATCATGAATGTACACAACAAGACTCAAGTTACTCATGCAAAGATCAATTGTGTACTCAAAGATTCAAGTTGTGACACACCATTACCAAAGATTCTCATGCTCACAATTCTTGCTACTTGTGCAAGTTCAAGTTCAACAAAAAGTATCTAAATGCCCTCACAAAAAGAATGATTCCATATTCACACATAGAGGTTAATCAATTCAAGATCAGGAATCAGATGCAATGCTCACACTCAAAAAGAAGAACACAATGCATGTTTTCACCCATAGGTTTTCCCTTATTTTCCAATCAACTTTCGATTTGGCTTACTCAAGATCATAAAGGTCTTTCCAAGGCTTGAAATGGGGCTGAGTGCAAAGGTTTGGTCATTTAGGCTTAGTGACTTCTTCATCCTCGTGAGATGTGGTGTTCTTAAAAAGTGCTTTCATTTCCCTTATCACTTTTTCTTCTAGTGCTTCTACGTCATCCTTTATTCACTCTCCATGTATTGCTTGGAAACCCAATTCCTTTTGCACTTTTTATTCCACAACTTCTTCTTCTCTTTTTTTTATAGAGGGTTTCCATTTTGTTTTGCAATACCATGGGTTAAGGGAAACTTTTCTTGCACTCCTTGATTTCTTCTTTTCCTTTTCACCACACCCCCAACTTAGGCTTTTGGTCTAAATTGGTTATTCACTAAACCACAAATCAAGAGGATTATAGGTAGTGGGTCAAGTAAGGTCTAGGGTTCATCAAGGTTCTTCCAAAGAAAGGTAAGGCTCAATGGGTGTTCAAAAGAGTTTCACACGCTCACGGGTAGGCCACTAAAGAGGTATATGTCAAATTTGGCTCACACTGTTTCAAGTTTCCTTAGATCATTTCAAGAGCACATATTTCTAAATCAATCAGACTAACGGGGCAAATTCTGGGTTTATTCATGCATGGTTCAAAGTCATCTAATCACACAAGGCATCGACACTTAAGTCAAACAAGACTACACACTTTCACTAGTGTGCAACTGTCACTCCACGAGACTACCCCCGAGATGCAGACACGGGACTTAGGACCACAAGTGATCCCAAGCTAACCCGACTGGACTGATCATGAGCATACTAAATATAATAAACTGATGTGGAAACTAAATCATAAATAAAAATGAAAAGATGGGGAATACCCATATACTATAACTGATATAAATGATAACTGATGAGTTTAATACAAAGATGATATTAACACAATACTAAGCTGAATCTAACTAGGTCTGAAAATAGCCTTTAACTGACTAGAAATGTTAGGACAGACCCCAGCTAAGTCTAGCAAAACTTAAACTAAAGGACTAAAAATAATACTGAAAAGAGACTCATGACTATTTTTCTAGAAGAATGAGGACTCACCACTGATTCTGCTGAACTGGAGATCGGGAACCGATCTAAGTGTGATATAAATGCTGAGAACCTGAACCTACATCATGAGAAGATGTAGCACACGTATACGTCAATACTTGAAAGATATAGAGCATGGAAGATAGATTACAACTGAAATAACATATAACTGATCAAAGCAAATAAGCAATGATATAATCTGAACATGATATAGATACTGAATGCTGAGATAACTGAATGCAGTGACCAATTTATAACATACTGAAACTGAATACTGGATATACTGATAAATGGTCAATGCATAAGATCTGACTAAACTGTGGGAGCTACTAATAATCGATAATAAAACCACATGAGCTAAAAGTGGAGTCCGATGTATACGCCTCATTGAGAGGACCCAATATACCCTGCCAAAGGTATAGAGGCATGCTGCCGTGATCACTGAAATGATGCCCACAATAGGGACTTACAACCTACGTGGCTAGTAGTTCTGGGACTATTTGAGTACGCTGAACCCTAGTCCAACTCGGTATTATGCTACTCCCAATGGATGAAGTGATTTACACATTATGACCGAATTTTTGTAAGTTACTGGATAGCTCAAACTGAACATACAAAACTGAGAATGCAACAATTAATCTGATAATGATGCATTCATAAATTGAGGCATGCATAACTGAATAACTGAAATATCTGACCTAGCATGTGTAATTCAAGAATTAAAGAAATACATACCTAGTGTTCTGAAATTCATGCAATAAACTGAATATTAACATACTAATCTGATTTGGATCATTCTAACAGCTAGGAACCCAACAATTCTAACATTCAAGAAACCCTAGGTCTAGTCATAATAAAGGAATCAAGAAACTGACTGAAAACTAGGGACCTAATGGGTGATAGGAACTCACTAGTGGAATTCCACATACCTGGTGACGAATTTCACGGAGAAATCCTTTGATTTCTGGGCTGGAACTGAAGAAAACTTGTTGCGTTCTTGAACTAGGGTTCTTGACTTCTTTCTCCTCTTAGAGTTCTAATTTTTCTATGTTTTTGATTAATGATTTGACTTAGGTAAGTTCTAGTTATGTTTCTAGGCTTAAACTGACTAAAACATTATAATTTATGGTCTAAACGACGCAAAGAATGATGGTCCGTTGTTTGATCTACTGGCCGTCGTTTGGGACCGTCGGTCAAGTCTGTCCGACAGGTCATCACTAAAACGAGCATAACGTTTTACTCAGAGGTCAGATTTTAGCAAACTTGGTAGCGTTGGAAAGAGAATTCAATTATATATCATATAATAGGTCATGGGACACATAATTCATTTTGTGCTAAGAGTTATGATAATTTGAAGTTGACCCAATTAACAATTTTCCTCTAACTGACTGTTGACCCTCATCTACGGTCAGACCTATGGACTGTGCATTGAACGACGGTCCATGCTGGTCGATTGTAGTTCGTGTCAGAAGTTGGGTTAAGGAGACTTGATCCATGAACATAGACCACAAACCGCGGTCTGACCTACGGACCGTGGGTCTATCCGTGGGTCGAGACTTAGCTGATTTTCTGAGCTGGGTTTGGGGAGGGGTTACAGTGGTGAACCACGGTCCACCAGCATGGTCCGTTATATGACCTACGGTCCGTGGATAGCAACCGTGGGTTGCACCTGCAACTTCTCAAAATTTGCATTTTGGTCTATCTAGGATACGGGGTGTTACATTTTCCCCCCTTGAGAAAATTTTTCCTCAAATGAAGACTAAACTAGCTGAGATAGAGGGAAAGGCCTGCAATCCCTACCACTAAACACTGAGAACTGAATTACTGACAGAACTGAGTTCCAAGAACATGCAAATATGCTGAAAATGCAAGTATAAACTGAAGGAACATGATCCTAAGACTGAATTTACGCATGAATGACTGAAAAACTGAAGAGGAACTATTACATCAAGCTGGAGTGAAATCAGAAGGAAAAAGGTGAGGATACTTGACTTTCATGCCACTTCTGCTTCCGAAGTGTCTCCCTCTACGGATTGACTCCTCCACCAAACCTTGACTGAAGCGACTTCTTTGTTTCTGAACCTTCTAACTTGATGATCAAGAATCTCAACTGGTACATCCTCATAAGAAAGGCTATATTTTACAGCCACAGTGTCTAATGGCACTACAGATGCTGGATTACCCACACACTTCTTCAAAAGTGAAATGTGAAAGACTGGATGCACTGCTGCCAAATCTGCTGGCAACTCTAACTTATAAGCCACTCTACCAATCCTTTTCAAGATCCGGTAAGGGCCTACATTTCTGGGACTGAGCTTCCCTTTCTTGCCAAATCTCATCACCCCCATCATAGGTGACACTTTCTGGAAAACCCAATCATCAACTAGGAACTCTAGTTCCCTTATTCTCACATATGCATAAGACTTCTAGCGACTCTAGGCAGTCTTAAGTCTATCTCTAATGAGGTACACTTTCTCCATAGCATTAAGGAATGAATCTGGTCCTATCAAGGCTGCTTCACATACTTCAAACCAACCAACTGGAGATGTACATCTATGTCACGCACCAAACTCGAAGAGCGCAACTGGCTCCTAATGCCAAAACTCAGGCCCGAGCCAACCCCGCTGAACCATTTGCTACTAGCGCATGGCAGCCACACGCAATCAAGAAATCAAACAAGTATATCTCGGCTTAAAACTAAGCCATCGGCCGGCAAGGCCCCTGTCAACTGATCTATAAAAGAAACAGCTACTCCCAAGAGATCATATAAATAAATAGCCAACTAGCACAAAAGTCCTGATTGGGCTGTCGAGGCCACCATGATATCTATACCAAAACTAAAAGCAGGTATATATCAATACAATACATCAAATAGCTACAAGGTTCCGCAAACCAACAACATAGGCCAGCATGGCCAGAACGTAGCTATAAACCTCACACACTAGTCTGCAAGCCTCTAAGAGTAGTAAAGATTGGTAGGACAGGGCGCCAGTCTACCCATAAAGATATATACAACAAAAGTTAACAAACCTACCAACTCTGGCAGCTCCGGAGGAAAGGGGCTAGCCAATCGAATAAAAGTCAATCCTGCTGCTGAGGAGGTCTACTCAGTCGTCTGTCAGGACCTGCATGCATGAATGCAGCGCCCCCAAGGCCATGGGGTGTCAGTAAAAAATAATGTACAAAGTATGAAAGGCAATAGACTATGATGTGGTATCCTAATATACTAGAATAATCCAATAAACAAATCAAGGATAAGATAAATGTATTGACCTGCTCCTAAATCTAAACTTATCAAAAATAATAAAACAACAACCTAACCAAGCCCCCATAAGCTCGGCAGGTACAAACAACACACAAGACCACCTACTCAGGCCCCCATAAGCCGGAAGGTGCCAATAAGCCTATGTACCCCTATCAGTAGTCCCCTAGCCTTGTAGGCAGTCACATAGCCCTCTAGGCATCAACGTAGCTTATAGACAACTCATAGCCCTCTTAGGCAACAACATGGCCCTGTAAGAAGCATATAGCCTTCTTAGGCGTCAATATAGCCCTGAAGGCAACTAATAGCCTTTCTAGGCACAATATAGCCCTGTAGGCAACTCATAGCCCTGTTAGGCATCCATATAGCCCTGTAGGCAGAACATAGACCTTCTAGGCATAAATCACATTCCTGCAGCTAACCACAATAACCCCAACGGCAATAATAATAATCCAACCGCTAAAAGCGAGCAATTTAGTTATAAGCAACCTATACAAATATCCTCTAAGTCGTGTCGAACAGAGGGACGCTACTAACTGAATAAGAATCCCGACAAGGGAGGATTATATCAACTCGAGCAGCCAACAATCAACAATCACGGCTACAATTATATCAAGGATAACAACCCAAATACATTGCTTCTAAGCTTTAAGGAAACATGCCGTAAGTAGGGAATAGCCTTAACATACCTTTTTTTGCTAAATTCACGTGGCCTAACGACTTTTACTCAATACTCCCTCGATACTACAACAAGGTAGGACCATAATCAAATGCCAAAAATAAAAGATAATAAAATATATGTATTTCCGTCGCAAAATTGCTATTTGCTGCTTACAAAAGCTAGAGTCGATGAAAGAATGGTGTTACCTCGATCTTAAGGTCGTAGTACGCTTCAAAACCTTCAAATATATCCAAATCCTTGTTGTCCCAACACTAAAGTGTGATATGCTACGCAATCGATAAAATAAATTATACCACGATGATGAGCCCAACGCGTAGAAGAACTTTCGACAAGGACTTAAGTCGAGAAAATCTATACTTAACTTGATCCTAGAAATGGGTTTCTCTAATTTCTCTAGTTTCTAACTTATAAATGAAGAAAGAGATTGAAGAAGAAGATTAATGTAACTATCCACCGACTTAGGGCCCCACTTCACGTTCCTGCTTGCGCAGTCCCACGAAAATGTGAATATCTCTCTATTCTGAAGTCGTATGAACAAACGGTTTGATGCGTTGGAAACTAGACTCGTAGACGTTTGATTTCATAGGTCGTGGGGACTATAAATCTTAATAGATTGGGAGATCACATCCGAGACATTTGACCCAAATTTCAGACAAATCTTTAAAAAGGAATTTACGGTATCTTTCGCCAACTTTTATTTTGCCACTTACATATCTTCAAAACTTGAGATACAACACTTAACCACTTAAAATATCACATAACACATCATTTTTAATTTATTACTCACCCTCTTTGTCTTTACACGAAGATACGAGTTAATTTAGACGTTTTGAAAAGTCGGGGTGTAACATCCTTCCCCCCTTAGAAACATTCGTCCTCGAATGAAAAATCTGAGTCACGCTGTTCAGTCCTTAGGATTTTCCAAAATTTAGGCGTCACACATGACAACATAAATAGATAAGCGTTATAGCTCCACCACAACCGTGCGAGCAGATATACAACGACAACCACAATAATAATAAGCAATAATATATATATAAAATCAAATAGGTATCTTACCTTACTTCTCTAATACAAACTGATATTACATCTCCCTGGGGTATGAAACAAGTGAGGATATTTGGACCTCATGCCATCCTCAGCTTCCCAGGTCACCTCTTCTCTATTTTTATTCCTCCACAATACTTTAACCGAAGCCACCTCTTTGGTCCTCCATTTACGGACCTGCCGATCTAATATAGCAACTGGAGTTTCCTCGTAGGACAACTCCTCTGTGATCTGAACATCCTCAACTGGGACAACTCGAGAAGGGTCTCTTACACACTTTCGTAGCATCGATACATGGAAAATTGGATGAACATATTTTAGCCCCGAAGGCAATTCTAACTCATAAGTCACTCGTCCTACCCTTCGAAGGATCCGGTATGGCCCAATAAATCTTGGACTAAGCTTTCCCTTTTTGCCAAATCGCATAACACCTTTCATAGGCGAGACTTTTAATAATACCCAATCATCAACGTAAAACTCTAAGTCCCTTCGTCGCACATCTGAGTATGACTTTTGTCAGCTTTGAGCTGTTAGCAGCCTCTCCCGAATGAGCTTAACTTTATCCACTGTCTGCTGGACTAAGTCGGGTCCAATCAACCCTGACTCATCTACCTCGAACCATCCAATGGGGGATCTACATTTTCTCCCATACAAAGCCTCATAAGGTGCCATCCCGATGCTGGAATGATAACTATTATTGTATGCGAACCCTATAAGAGGTAAGTGGTCATCCCAACTCCCCTTGAAGTCTAGCGCACACACTCGTAACATATCTTCGAGTGTCAAAATTGTGCGCTCAGCCTGGCCATCTGCCTGAGGGTGAAAAGCAGTACTAAGATTAACCTGTGTCCCTAGTCCTTTCTGGAAGGACTTCTAGAAGTTGGCGGTAAATGGTGCTCCACTATCAGAGATAATAGATACTGGGATACCGTGTAGCCTAACAATCTCTCTAATATAGAGCCCTGCATAGTCATCGGCCGAAAAATTAGCCCTGACTGGTAAAAAGTGGGCTGATTTTGTTAGTCTATCAACAATTACCCAAATAGAGTCAAACTTGCGACACGATTGAGGAAACCCTATAATAAAATCCATATTAATTGCTTCCCACTTCCACAAAGGAATGGCTATATCCTGAACTAGCCCTGCGGGCTTTTGGTGCTCAACCTTCACCTGTTGGCAGTTAGGACATTGCGCCATAAATTCAGCAACGTCCTTCTTCATCCCGTGCCACAAATATATCTCCTTAATATCATGGTACATCTTCGTCGAACCAAGGTGAATAGAATAACGAGAATGATGTGCCTCTTCCATAATTCGATGTCGAAGCCCTGCAACATTTGGAATACACAATCGATCGCTATATCTGAGGACTCCATCTTCTGATATAATAAATGCTAAAGACTGTGGATCCTGAGCCTTGGCTCTAAGCTTCTGTAAGCTAAGATCCTCTTGTTGCCGTGATTTTACTTCTACAACTAGAGATGATACGGGTGTATCCTGAATTGTGAGCCCACTATCGTCTGCCTCTAACAATTTGACTTCTAAGCCAGCTAACTGATGAACCTCTCGCGCTAGCTCCCACTTCTCAACACCTAAGTGGGATAAACTACCCATAGATTTTCGACTGAGGGCATCGGCTACCACATTCGCCTTTCCTGGATGATATAAAATATCCACGTCGTAGTCTTTCAGTAACTCAAACCATCGACGCTGTCACAAATTTAACTCTTTCTTTCTAAATATATATTGAAGGCTCTTATGATCTATGAAGATGTCAACATGAACGCCATACAAATAGTGTGTCCAGATCTTTAACGCATGTACAACTGCAGCCAACTCTAAATTGTGGGTCGGATAGTTCTTCTCATGTTTCCTCAATTCCCTTGAAGCATATGCGATAACCTTACCATGTTGCATTAGAACACATCCCAACCCAATACCAAAAGCATCACAATACACCACATAGCCTTCTGAATCGTCTGGTAATGCAAAAACTGGTGCTGATGTCAACCTGTCCTTCAGCTCCAGGAAACTGTGCTCGTAAGCCTCAGTCCACTGGAACTTAGCTGCTTTTTGAGTCAGCTTCGTTAATAGGCCTGAAATTGAAGAAAATACCTCTACAAACCTTCTGTAGTACCCAGCTAACCCTAAGAAACTATGAACCTCAGTCAGAGTCATGGGTCTGGGCCAAATCTTTACGGCCTCAATCTTTTGTGTATCAACCGCAATGCCTGCATCTGATACAATATGGCCTAAGAAAGCTACAGAGTCTAACCAGAACTCACACTTAGAAAACTTTGCATAAAGTTCTCGGTCTCGAAGAACCTAAAGGACTGCTCACAGATGATTTGCATGCTCATCTTTTGATCGTGAATACACCAAAATATCATCAATAAATACAATCACAAACAAGTCTAGATACGGCCTGAATATACTATTCATCAGGTCCATGAACACTACTGGGGCATTAGTTAATCCAAAAGACATTACCAAGAACTCAAAGTGTCAATATCTAGTTCTAAAAGCTGTCTTTGGAACGTCTTTCTCCCGAACTCGTATCTGGTGGTACCCTGATCTTAAATCAATCTTTGAGAAACACTTAGCACCTTGTAATTGATCAAACAAATCATCTATCCTTGGAAGGGGATACTTATTATTTATTGTTGCCTTATTCAGTTGTCGATAATCGATACACATTCTTAGTAAGCCATCTTTCTTCCTTATGAACAACACTGGTGCACCCCATGGTGAAGCACTAGGCCTAATAAAGCCTTTATTTAGCAAGTCTTTCAGCTGATCCTTCAACTCCTTTAGCTCAGCAGGAGCCATTCTATAAGGAGGGATAGATATGGGTTGTGTACTTGGTAGCATATCGATAGCAAAATCAATTTCCCGTTCTGGAGGGATACCAGGGAGTTCGTCTAGAAATACATCTAGAAACTCATTAACTACCGGAATAGACTGAAGAATTGGTGATTCTGCATCTATATCATGAACGTGAACAAGATGATAAATACAACCCTTGGTAATCAACCTCCTTGCCTTAAGATAGGAAATAAACCTACATTTCGGCGTTGCTTTATCGCCTTTCCATTCCCGAACTGCCTCTCCTGGAAAGTCTAACAATCTTTGTCCGGAACTCAACATTAGCATAACAAGATGCTAACCAGTCCATACTTATAATGACGTCAAAATCAACCATCTCTAATTCTACTAGATCTACAAAGGTCTGACGGTCGATAATTTCTACAGTGCAACCTCGATAGACTCTCCTAGCAATAGTAGATCACCAACTGGTGTAGATACAATAAAGGGTCGATCTAATGACTCTGCTACTATACATAACCTCCCCGCAATAAATGGAGTAACATAAGACAAAGTAGATCCAGGATCTATCAAAGAATAAACACAATGGGAGTAAACAATCAATGTACTTGTCACAACATCTGGTGATGACTCTGAGTCTTGTCGACCGGTTAATGAATATGTACGGTTCTGCCCACTACCAGACCTAGATGCTCCCTCTCTGCCTCCGCCTCTACCCCTACATGCTGAAGTATGGGGTCCACGCCCTGTAGACTGTGCTGATGAGGAGGAACCTACTGCTGACCTGGTGGACTGACCTGTACCACCCTGACCTATGGTAGGGCAGTTTCTCCACCCATGCCCCTCCTGTCCACAAGAATAACAACCTGTGGAACCCTGTCTGCACCTCCCGAAATGCATCATACCGCAAGTAATGCAACGCGGCGGGGATGTCCTAGCCTGGCCTAAACCCCTCTGCTGCTACAAGTCTGATGCTCGTGAACCCTCACCTGAGCCTGACTGTTCCTGATGATCAAATATAATACCCTGGAACTACTGTGGTGGAGGTCTAGGTGGCCTAATAAAATATCGGGGTCTGGGACCACCCCAAAAATCTTCCTGCAAACTAGCGGGCCTAGCCCTTTTCTGTCTCTCTCCCGACCCTCTCACTCGTATATTGTAGATGTCGACGATCCTTTATGCCCTGTGCGAAGGCCTGAATCCGCAAGATATCCATATTATCATTTAGGGCAGCGGTAGAACAAGCCTCGATATAGTCTGATTTAAGCCCTCCCACAAATCTACGTACCCTGTCATGCATCGTATTAACAAATGCTGGTGCATATCTAGCCAATGAATAAAATCTCACTCTCGGACACTCATGCCACCTTGTCGGAGGTTTAGAAACTGGTCCACCCGGCCATCCCTAATCTCTCGAGGGAAATAGTGATCTATGAAAACTTCTGTAAAGCTATCCCAAGTGGGTAGAGATGTATCTTCTCCCCTAGATCTCTCCCAACTTTCATACCACAACACTGTAACATCACGCAATCGAAATGCTGCTAACTCAACTGACTCAGTCCCTGAGGCATGCATAACTCTGAAGATCCTATGAAGTTGATCAACAAAGTGCTGAGGGTCTTCTCTACGATCTGTTCCTGTAAACTGTGGAGGATTCAAGGCAAGAAATTCACGAACTCTCAAACTTTCGGGCCCTTAAGAAGGTTCGGCAAAATCTGGCGCAACTGGTTGGCACTGTGCAGCTACTAACTGTGCTAACATTTATACTGCACTCTTGAAATCTTGATCAGATGGAATAGGAGGAACTAGAGGTGGTACTGCTGGTGGAGCCAGAAGTCCCATAGCCCTCGGAGGCTCCTGAAGCTGTGGAGACGCTATAAGGGGCTGAGAAGATGTCTCCCCCTGGGTCTCACAATGGGCCACTTCCTCCTGTGGTACTTTGCCGGTACCCTCGTTTGCAGTTGTATCTATCCCCTGGCTAGTTGTCGTCTGTTTAGTGTCAGTCATCTCTATCTGCATACAAGTATCAATTATAATCCAGAAACCTCAACCCTTAAGACACCGCTCTATAGCACGAGGTGAGCAAAAGAAGGATAATCATTCTAACATGCCCGGTAGCTTCTTGCTTATCGAATGTGGTGCACAACACATTTATAAACAAGACTCTACTAGACATGGCTTGCAGACTCCCTAGGATACGACGTTGCTCTGATACCAAGTTTGTCACACCCCAAACTCGAGGGGCGCAACTGGCTCTTAATGCCAAAAATCAGGCCCGAGCCAACCCTGCTGAACCATTTGCTACTAGCGCATGGCAGCCACACGCAATCAAGAAATCAAACAAGTATATCTCGGCTTAAAACTAAGCCATCGGCCGGCAAGGCCCCTGTCAACTGATCTATAAAAGAAACAGCTACTCCAAGGAGATCATATAAATAAATAGCCAACTAGCACAGAAGTCCTGATTGGGCCATCGAGGCCACCATGATATCTACACCAAAACTAAAAGCAGGTATATATCAATACAATACATCAAACAGCTACAAGCTTCCGCAAACCAACAACAAAGGCCAGCATGGCCATAACGTAGCTATAAACCCCACACACTAGTTTGCAAGCCTCTAAGAGTAGTAAAGATTGGTGGGACAGGGCGCCAGTCTACCCATAAAGATATATACAACAAAAGTTAACAAACCTCCCAACTCTAGCAGCTCCGGAGGAAAGGGGCTAGCCATCCAGATAAAAGTCAATCATGCTGCTGAGGAGGTCTACTCAGACGTCTGTTAGAACCTGCATGCATGAATGTAGCACCCCAAAGGCCATGGGGCGTCAGTAAAAATAATGTACAGAGTATGAAAGGCAATAGACTATAATGAGGTATCCTAATATACTAGAATAATCCAATAAACAAATCAAGGATAAGATAAATGTATTGACTTGCTCCTAAATTTAAACTTATCAAAAATAATAAAACAACAACCTAACCAAGCCCCCATAAGCTCGGCAGGTACAAACAACACACAAGACCACCTACTCAGGCCCCCATAAGCCCGGAAGGTGCCAATCAACCTATGTACCCCTATCAGTAGTCCCCTAGCCCCGTAGACAGTCACATAGCCCTCTAGGCATCAACGTAGCTTATAGACAACTCATAGCCCTCTTAGGCAACAACATGGCCCTGTAGGAAGCATATAGTCTTCTTAGGCGTCCATATAGCCCTGTAGGCAACTAATAGCCCTTCTAGGCACAATATAGCCCCGTAGGCAACCATAGCCCTGTTAGGCATCCATATAGCCCTGTAGGCAGAACATAGCCCTTCTAGGGATAAATCACATTCCTGCAGCTAACCACAATAACCCCAACGGCAATAATAACAATCCAACCGCTAAAAGCGAGCAATTTAGTTATAAGCAACCTATACAAATATCCTCTAAGTCATGTCCAACATAGGGACGCTACTAACTGAATAAGAATCCCAACAAGGGAGGATTATATCAACTCGAGCAGCCAACAATCAACAATCACAGCTACAAGTATATCAAGGATAACAACCCAAATACATTGCTTCTAAGCTTTAAGGAAACATGCCGTATGTAGGAAATAGCCTTAACATACCTTTTTTTGCTAAATTCACGTGGCCTAACGACTTTTACTCAATACTCCCTCGATACTACAACAAGGTAGGACCATAATCAAATGCCAAAAATAAAAGATAATAAAATATATGTATTTCCGTCGCAAATTGCTATTTGCTGCTTATAAAAGCTAGAGTCGATGAAAGAAGGGTGTTACCTCGATCTTAAGGTCGTAATACGCTTCAAAACCTTCAAATATATCCAAACCCTTGTTGTCCCAACACTAAAGTGTGATATGCTACACAATCGATAAAACAAATTATACCACGATGATGAGCCCAACGCGTAGAACAACTTTCGTCAAGGACTTAAGTCAAGAAAATCTATACTTAACTTGATCCTAGAAATGGGTTTCTCTAATTTCTCTAGTTTCTAACTTAAAAATGAAGAAAGAGATCGAAGAAAAAGATATATGTAACAATCCACCGACTTAGGGCCCCACTTCACGTGCCTGCTTACGCAGTCCCACGAAAATACGAATATCTCTCTATTCTGAAGTCGTATGAACAAACGGTTTGATGAGTTGGAAACTAGACTCGTAGACGTTCGATTTCATAGGTCGTGGGGACCATAAATCTTAATAGATTGGGAGAAAACTTCTGAGACATTTGACCCAAATTTCAGACAAATCTTTAAAAAGGAATTTACGGTAACTTTCGCCAACTTTTATTTTGCCACTTACCTAGCTTCAAAACTTGAGATACAACACTTGAATACTTAAAATATCACATAACACATCATTTTTAATTTATTACTCACCCTCTTTGTCTTTCCACGAAGATACGAGTTAATTTAGACATTTTGAAAAGTCGGTGTGTTACAATCTACGCCCATACAATGCCTCATAAGGGCCCATCTCTGAATGCTGGAATGGTAACTATTGTTGTAGGAGAAATCAATAAGAGGAAGGTGATCGTCCCAACTACCCCTGAAGTCGATCAGACAAGCTCTCAATATGTCCTCTTAGGTATGAATGGTACGCTCTGCCTGACCATCCGTTTGTGGATGAAATGATGTGCTAAGGTTAACCTGAGTACCAAGACCCTTCTGAAATGACTTCCAGAAATGAGAGGTAAACCGAGGACCTCTATCTGAGATGATAGACAAAGGAACCCCATGCA
>JAJOOH010005314.1:0-24698 GCA_029582605.1 Solanum gracilifrons
GTTTTGGTGGGATCCTGACCCCCCCCCCCCCCCGCCCCCCTGTTTCCTTTCACTTTCTTTGATGCGTTTAATTTGGCATCTTACCTTATCTCTATTAGAGTATTACTTAAGTCCGCCCACGTTTTTTGGATTTATTTATTTGTTATTATAAAGTATCACATTTCAACCGTGTAACCATGAATATTGAATATCATGAAGGAATCTTTACTACAGTTGCTTCAGCTTTTCCAATTTTGAATTTTCTAAAGAAATGACTTATTCTACATGTCGAGTACCTCATTGTTGACCAACAACTAACAACTAATTAATAAACGTACGTACGTGATTCACATATGGATTAATAGAGTAATAGTATATTATTCATTTTGTATTTCTACTCATTTCGGTGACACGTATCAACTTTAAAATCGTTGGAACTTGGAATTCGATACTATAAGGTATAATTAACATCTGTCATAAATCAAGTTATGGAGATGTGAAATAGGTAGATGCATTGAAATTTTACAAGTTTAAATGAATTGAATTAATAAAGTAATGAATGTGTTATTGATCCATCCAAATTAACTTGAGCTAGAAATTGAATTGAGTCATGATATTTATAGTTTGACCCGCTTAATCGTATGCTGTTATAAATTAAAAACAACCTAGATATTATTATAAAATGAGAGCAAATAATATTCATATTCATTTACTTAAAAGAGGAAAGCAATAGCATAGAGATCAGAAAAAATAAGATTTTTTTCTTTTTTTTCCAAGTATTTTAAAAATATCTTCAAGTATATTTAAATGTCGGTAATATCTGCACAAAGGGCCGTGTTAGACAAATTCGACATTTCGGAGCTTACCGTAGTGACGAAATTCTCATCCAATCACATTTATCAAGAATGTTGATCAAGGTCAAACTTAAGCCTTAACTTGAAAATTAAAACGCCTAATCGCACTGAAAATCTCGAAAGTCATGTCGACCATTCTACTAGCCTAAAGTGACCTTTACGGAGCTAATGGAATTGTTAGAAATGGAGTATATATGGGGTCATCTTCCTGACCTTTTGATCGAAAACGACCGTTCAAGGTTCAAAAGCTCCAAAATACATAATTTCGCATAAAAATCAAAAGAACAACCAGGTAACCGAATTGTTAGACCCAACAAGTCATAAAGTACTTGGGGTCGCTATAGCAGCACTATAAACGATGAACAAAAGATATAAATACAAAAATGACCTGAATGGTCTTTTAAGTATAAGATCAATTTTCTAAATTTGAGGAAGTTAAAAAGAATATTTAAGCCTATAAAGAAAGATATTGCATTAAAGTGAATTGATTAATATATCTTTAATAGGAAGTACTTCGCCATTGCAATACGAATTAGGAGTAGTACATTCAAGTGTGTGTCTAATATTAAAACGCTCCACGCACGTTAAAAAGCTCTAAATGCATATTAATGCCCAATTTTTTAAATTTAATTTTGTCATAAGTTTAAATCTCCTTAATTGTAGCTCCTCTCATGATACATTCCAATATATATACATATTATTAATAGAGGCCATGAAAATCTTCAACGGTGTTCAATGGAAACCTTTAATGTATAAAAAATTTAACTTAAATACTCGATATGAAACTAGATTTGAAGACGAGGATCCTCTCCATAACTTGTACAAGTACAAACAATTGAATTTAATAACTGAGGAGGTCAAACAGGATGATCAATATAGCCAAATTGAAGCCGTATGCTTGTATTTATATAACTTTTTGTATACTTTAAAATAGCTATCTCAAAATATTATGTTAGAAAAGACAAAATCGAAATCTGAAAGTGTTTTGCAAGGTATTTTGGCCTGGTTATACTAATAATTATACGAAGGTAAAAGAAAGTCATCTTGTAGAAAAGTTAAAGAACAGAAGAAACTATCTATGTTAATGATAATGGCACATTGAAATATTTTTCTCTTAAACCTTTTTTTTTTTGGAGTATTAACTGTGTGGTAGTTTAATTTTTTAATATTAACATATGATAATTTCTTCGCAGAAAAGATTTTCCTGATGAATAAATTAAAATAAGCAAGTTCAAACCAGCTCTAAATTGACATAAAGGAAGTTCTTTCCTTAGTCTAAAGAGCACAGCAAAAAAGTCACGAAGAGGGTTGAATTAATCCTTAAAATATTATGATATTGAGAACACCAAAAATGTTATGGATGGAAAATAAATTTTTGATCTTACTGTGGAGAACTCAACTATTAAATCAGTATCTAAGGATTCATATGACAATCAACTAGAGAGTTAACTGCTAACTTGACTATTTTAAATTTATATATTCAGTATATCTTTTGTATCAATTTATGTGATGTAAATTTGAATAGTGGATGCGTACCATAATAACATAAGCAACTTTTGAAACTTTTTTGTTGTCGGTTATTTAAATTTTTTACCAAGTATAATTAATTATTGCCAAAAGTGAAATGCTCTAAAAAGTACTCTAGATCTAAGTGCAATTTACATCGGCTTGCATACAAAAGTGCAACCTATAGTTGGTATATATATAGTTTTACTATATTAGATGCGTGAGATCAAATATGGTAGCTTAATGTCATTTAAGTTCAAATTGAGGGTATTGTGGACTTTTCGCATACCCAAACACTACGTGGCTATTCCTGCTGAAACTAAACAGACACATCACTGATCACATGTATCATCATTTGAACATTTTAACATTATCTTTTTCAATTGTTCATCTTGAGCTCTTCTTTTATATATATATATATATATATATATATATATATATATTAAAGAGAGAGAGAGAGAGTATCCATGTTAACCTTTTTTTTTTTAACCAAAGCATCATCTTTCTCTTGTTGAGTTTTGGGTCTTTTTTACTTGTTATGTGGATAAATAAAAGTTCAATTTCGATCAATCTATTTTTGCTCATAAGCCCAATAATATGGTGTATAACTCCTTTTAGGTCTTATTTTTAATAATTCACAAGAGAAAGATCATCAATCAAATAGAGAGAAAAGTGAGAGAGTGCAGATTTTCTCTCAAGCCTTAGAAACCATTTTCAAATTGCGATATCCACTTCGTTCCTTGTGTCCGATTGAGCTGATTTTTAGATATCTTCTTTCTTTCAACCTAATCTTTGATTGGGAATTGATAGAGGTGGATTCAGAATCACGTGGCTCCAAATTTTAGCTCACAATATTAGAAGTGTAAGTTCAAATATGGTATCAACATGGTAGCTTAATGTCATTTAAGTTCAAATTGATGAGGGTACTGTGGACTTCTTGCATACCCAAACACTACGTGGCTATTCCTGCTGAAACTAAACAGACACATCACTGATCACATGTATCATCATCTGAAATTTTTTAACACTATCTTTCTCAATTGTTCATCTTGAGCTCTTTTTTTATATATATACTAGGGGGGCAAAGCCTTATTTTAAAAATTGATACATTTCTTACTTATTTATATTGGGTAAAAATAATTTAAAAAATTCTGATTTGTCTTCCTTCTTAATAAAGGAAAATGTTAATTGATCCTTAATTTATTTCTTTTTCCTTTTATGTGCCCTACTCTTCTACTATATAAAGAAGACTCCCTTTTCATTATACACTAACGGTTGAACACACATTGCTCAAATATTGACTTTGTTCATACTTGAATATTAAAAAATATATATGGCTCTCTACTCTTAAAAATAGAATAGAGTTTTCCGGTAAACAGTAAAGCTTCTCTATACTTGCTACTTTGTTGTGTACGGGTCGAAAGTTGGATTAAGGGGTCTTCATTGCGGATATTTCTTGTCTGCTTAACTGGTTAGTATTCTTATTTAGCGTTTATATTATTTTGCATCCATACCTTTATGTAAGTTTGTAATGATAAAGGAAGCATCCGAGTTAGCTCCCCCCTTTTATATGTGAAGTATGTGTGTGACGTCATATTAAATGTTTGCTATTTATTTGAGTAATTTGATACTTGAGTTAATATGACTATGTCCTTTTGCCCGTCTCGATTAAAATGAATAATGGTAAGCGACTCTTCTACTATATCTGTGTTGTATTGCTCTCTTTTGTTCAATAGGTTTCGAACTTGAAGTTCAAGTTGAAGAGTCGCCAGGAGACTAGATTATTTAATTTTATGTATTTTAAATCTGTATTTATTATTTATTTCGGTTTGTAATATTTGCATAACTCTCTAATATATGATATAATTTGGGGATCGTCTAAAGGGGAGGGGTATATGTGCTAGCTGTTTTCTTACTTTATTAACATACTTACGTGTGAATGTGTTTTGATTAACTAATTATGTGAACATGGCTACTTAAAATAATTACTATGCTCCTAAATCTGATTAGAAATATAAAAAGAAAAGTTTTGTCGATATTATAATGTTATTTAAAATGAGTATTTGCTATGATGGCCGCTTATTTTAATATTAATATTAAAATAAATCAACAAGTCTTTGTAATATCGCTTTAGATCTAGAATAAATAAAAAAATAAAACTACTATTTCCATCAATCTCATATTTGATCTTGTCGTTCAAAGTTGACCATGTGTTTAGATACTTAAATTGTCCGTTATAACGCATTTATTTGATTTGCATGACTACATTCTTAATTATAACGTTAAAATAATCTTGTTTGGTCCTTGTTTCATTTAACTCAACTAAGCTCCTTTTATATAATAAACGAATAAATTTTGAATATTGTCATAATATGTCTTATATTGAAATTCTATTTTGTCATCTTAGATACCATGCCTATGGGATCTAAATAATTTTAAATATATTATTTAAGTGTAGTAGGTATGCATATAGGTTAAATAGTAATGTATGCTTAAGATCAGAAATTAATCCCAGCTTTTCATTTAGAAGCTATGCCTATAGGATTAAATCAAAATAATAATAAAATAAATTTCAGCATGTTAAAATTGAAACAAATCTGTTTTGAATATGCTCGGCACTGTTAAATATTTTCTACAATGAATTTATTTTTCGACATTTAAAATAAGATAATAAATTGGTCAGCATGCTAATCTGTTTTAAAATAATCTGTCTGGTTTACCAATTAAATTTGTCATTGTTAAACAAATGTTGTGACATCACTATTTTCTGCATTCGGGGTTAGAAAATCATGCCTATAGGTTGTAGATCGAATTTTTTATTTATTTAGAGTATCATGCCTATAGATGCTATGCAAATGTTCTGATCACATAGAAATCATGTCCATAGGCATTCTAATAATTTTCAGCATGTCTAATATTATAAGCAAAATTAATATGAATATTTTCTGCCTATTGTTAACTGATTTATGCAAATAATTACCTTCTGCCATTTTAAAATAGAAATAATAAATCAATCCCTGCATGCCATAATTTAAAATCTGCCCTAACCTAGATAAACCAATTAACTCCATTCTGCTTTTATAGCATGCCTGTAATATGACCGTTTAAAATTTGCTTAAAAAATGAATCAAATTCCGCATTATTAAACTGTTTTCTGCCCTGATAAAATCACTTGATAACTAATTTTACTCTCTGTATTGCTATTTCTGCCCTCTTAAAATCAACTAATAGCTTGCATTTAATTAGTTCTCTGCTACTTGTGTAAGTCTTGCCCTATTAATGTTAATTAGCTAATAAAATCAACCTTTGTATGCGCACAATTTTCTGCCTACTTCTAAATAGTTATTTGTATCATTATTGTGAAGTTTGTATGCTTGTATGTGCACACATTTAGCATGAGACCTTTACTAATTATGTGTTGTTTGCAAGCATGTTAATAAATTAATGTAGAGGCCAACATGAGATTTAGGTGTTAAATGCTCGTCTTATTTGTTTGACTTGGTGTCTAGGTGGGTCTAATTAGGAGCCTCTATTTTTATTTTAGTCTAAATCCACCCTAATAGTAGTCATATGCCTCTTGAACCTTAAGCGGGGTCGCTAGTCACCTTTTAGAGACGGAAAGCATGTGGTGGTGGGGTAGGGGTAGTTTAGGCCCTGCGGAGATGATGACACCGACTCAGGCTTAAAAGACAAACATTGGTTTTGTCTGTCCCTACATGGAAGTCGATCAGAAAAAAAAAGAAAAGAAAGTCGAGTGCTGATTCGTAAAGTCCTTCAGAGTCTCCCTTTCCATCTCCCTTTTATTTGTTTATAATAATTATATTTATTTGGGGTAGTTTAATAAAAATAAAAATTGATTATCCTATTTGATTGTGTAAGTTCTGTCTTCTCGCTTATCTTCTATAAATTGTTTCATGTTTAATATATATATTTAATGTTATGTCATTACTTAGTCTTGCATGTTTAATTAAATAATAAATAAATAAGTTGATCTTAATTGTTTAATATTAATTATCACTTACCAAGCATGTTTAAATAACCAATAAATGAAGTGACTTTAAATGCTACTTGTAACCCCCACATAAATTGCATGAGACACAGTCGGGACCCACATTTGTGGACCTCGAGGGATGTCTAACACCTTCCTCTCGAGGTAATTTGAACCCTTATCCTAACCTCTGATTCGTTGACCTTAGTTATATTTAGTTAGGTTAGATAGGTGCACTAACGCGCCTTAATTCGTTAGGTGGCGACTCTTCAATCCAATCCAAAGCCCAAAAGAGTTGTCAGGTCGTGCACCAAAAGTTCGTTTTTGCGAAAAAATGGGGTGCGACAGAATGACGACTCTAATGGGGATATTAGGTTCTAACTATTTAGTGTTTCATGCTTATGTGGGGTTTACTTGGTTATTTCATAGTTTGTTTGGTTATTAGCATGTTAAGTTGTTATTTGTTTTCCTTGTTTATTTGTTTTCTTTTTTTATTGTCCGTTTTCCATGTTTCACCTCTTTCCCTTCTTCCTTATTTATTTATTTCCATGTTTCGCCCTTTTCCTTTTCCTTTATTTGTTACTCACATGTTTAATCCCATACCCTATTTTCTTATTTGCTTGATTCTCTAATATGTTTATTTGTTTACTCCCTTTTATTTTATGTATGCATTTATTTAACGTTTTCATAAACTGCCTATGTGTTACTGCTTTCCACCTAAATGCTAAATGTTGTTGCTTTGATAAACTGACATTCCGCTCATATTTCCCCCAATTGGGACCCTCATTTTTTTTTATTTTGTTATTGTGATGTTGTGCCTTTGGACCTCTCACAACTACTCCATTTCTCTTCAAAAACTCAATTATAGAGAGTTGGCATATGCGTGGACTGAACAGATAGTTTTACTATCGGGAAACAACGAGCCTTCTCGTATAGAATCCCTTTCAAGTCTGTGTCAAGCCAACTCTTAGAAATCTTAGTTAGCTCATACATGCTGCATAAGCCATGGGTGGTTTGACCCTTGGTGTCAATCCACATAATTAGTAGCCACCCTATCGTCTAAAGGCCCCCAACACCCTTTAGACAAATTGCATAATTATATGTCAATGTGGTCATAATAATTAAATCGAGCCAATTTTACCAACATGGAGTTTAGATTTTGTTTGTTGTTTGTTTACAGAGTCATGGCCTATCCTCATTTTCCCAACACGCACATGGTGGTCAAAGTGAATCCTACCCTGACGGTCTGGTGGAAGGATATTGAGAGGAATCGAGAGTTAGAGGCAAACGAACTACTAGGTGGCCTTACTACTTTAATCTCTATCGGGTAAGATCGTTAATTAATCAAGGCATTGTTGAAATTCTGGGACTCTGAGAGGTTAGTTTTCAAATTTAGGGACTTTGAACTAACCCCGACAATTGAAGAGATTGGTGGGTTTCTTGGTCTCCCTTACAAAGATCGTGAAATGATTATACCACACAAGCCAACACCAAGGTCCTTGTTGAAACAAATGGGCATGCGTCATAATCCGAGTTTAGTCCTTTTTGAAACAAATGGGCATGCGTCATAATCCCAGTTTACTCTGTCTGAAAAAGGGATAGATTTCTTTAGAGTTCCTATACTCACGTTTTGGGGACGAGGAAGGCCATGAAAACTTTCACAGAGAATTCGCTTGCTCTCCTGCGAAATGGGAAAGATACCGTCTTAATGCTTTCGCTGTCGCACTGTTAGGCTCATTAGTTTATCCTAAGGAAGGAGGAAAAATACACACTAGCCTAAGTTATGTGGTCCGTATGATAGCTCGAGGCGGGAAGAATGTAGTTCCCATGATACTGACAGAAATTATAAGGACACTGACTAAGTGTACCAAAGGCAAAAGGTATTTCGAGGGGTGTAATTTTCTATTGCAACTTTGGGCTGTTGAGCACTTCTACCAAAGGGTTAATTCGGTAGACATTATTAGAGGGACTATGGGGAATAAAATCATCAATCATACCTCAATGATGAAATATTTTGTTTCCCCTATGGGAATGGAGGACTGGTTTGCATACTTGAGAGGGCGTTCATCCATCAACATTCAATGGAAGTACTATTGGTTGAAGCCTCGTCGTGTTATTATAAGAGGTAATGAACACTACTTTATTGAGATCATTGGTTTAAGTGGCGTGCAACCATACGCACCACTTCGAGTCCTCCGACAGTTTGGTCAAATACAAATGATACCTCTGCGATCCCATATGGGCCACTATGGGTATGACTTTGGACCAGAAATACCACAGGTGGGTACCATACTGCGAAGGTGGGAAAAAGTAGTAACTATCGATGTTCGAAAGCATAGACCTTTCTGCACACCAGAGTATTATGTGTGGCTTTTGGAGGACGCAGAGCATGCATATTTGAGCGAAGAAGGCCTTCCAGGTTTTGGTGATGAAAAGAAAAGAAGACAGGCTCGCAACCTCCTCAACTGCGACTATGAGATCACTCCAGAAATGAGGCAGCAGATTGTGCCTAACATTGGAGACCAGCATTGACCCTGTTTCTTTTTAGGATTTTTATTTCCCCCATGTCATCCCTAGCCCTTTAGTTTATTTCTAGTTTTGCTTTAGTCTGATGTAATAAATTGAAATTATTCAATATATGAAGATCTTTTTTATTTCTCTAACTCTAAACTCCAGTTGGCAAATAAGGCTTGAATTAATTATTATGTATCACTTATGTGTCGTCTTAGGCCTACCTTTGGCTCAATGAGGTCCCTTGCATTTAGGACGCTTATTTCAAACAGTGTGTTATTATTATTATTATTTGCTCTAATCCTCTAACATAGTTTTCTGTTGATTATATTGTTTTTCCCATTCCTAAGGTTGATTTGTTCTTCATTCTGGCTCATACACGATCCAAAGGGACCCCTCCTTCTCTTCCTCTTCAGAGAACAGACTACAGAGACAAGGGTAAAATGGTTGACAACAACAGCAGCAACGAAAGAGTAGAAACTTCTGAGGGAGGGCAACTTCCAAGTGACCTCATCCTTAGACTTGAGCGCACGATTTTAGATTTGGAAGAAGAAGTAGCACATATGCGTGATAGGCCAAGTTGTCTATTTCTCTTGGAACCTAGTTTGGCGAAAATATAGACAATCCTCCTCACTCTAACCAAACAACCATGCCAAACAATCCTCCAACCAATGTATCCCGACCTGAACCCACTCATCCAAATATCTTCCCACCACTTCATTCCAAAAATACCCAAATCCCATTTTTTCACTACCACCAACAAACTAAACCAACCATTCCAGAACTAATTCCAAATGCAAACCCTTCATATACTCCCGAAAATAACAACCTCAACCCCATATATGTGGAAACCGCTCCCGTGACCCATAACTACCATGAATCAGAGTCCTCCCAAAAGGACATTCTAATAAAAAAACCTAACTGAGAGATTAGATAGCTTGGCCAACAGGGTGCAGCATGTGGATAGAAGCAAGAGGTTGGGAGGACTGAGCTATGAGGATTTGTGTATGCACCCCGACATAGAACTGCCTGAAGGGTACAAGCTTCCAAAGTTTGAAATGTTTAATGGCATTGGAGATCCCAAAGCCCACCTGCGAATGTACTGCGACAAGCTTGTAAGGGCGGGGAGAGATGAGAGGATACTCATGAAGTTGTTTATGATAAGTCTCACCGGGGAGGCTCTATCATGGTATATTGAACAAGACCCTCGAAAGTGGGTTGAGTTGGTGGACATGGCAACAGATTTCATGAACAGATTTGGATTTAATGTAGAAAATGCACATGACTGGTTCTACATCTAAAACCTGAAGAAAAAGCCTAGTGAATCGTTTCGGGATTACGTCATAAAATGGAGGTCTGAGGCGGCCAGGGCCAGATCTCCCATGGAAGAATCTCAGTTGAAAGACTACTTCATTCGTGCCCAAGAACCACAATGTTATGACAGGATGATGCTTGTAGCTGAGAAGAGCTTTGCTGAAATTATCAAATTAGGCGAAAGAATTGAAGAAGACATAAAAAATGGGACCATCATAAACCTAGAGGCCCTACAAGCCACCAACAAAGATCTACAATCCGGGGGAATGACAGATAACTGGAAGAAAACAGGCTCAGTCATGATGGCTCAGGAAACCAGAACCCCTTATAAGTACCAATTAACAACCCTACCTCCATCTCCATATCCCCAAACTCCATATCCTTCAGCTCCACCACCTATATCTTCCAACCCCATGCCAACATATTACCAAAATGCTCCTCCACAATATCAGCAGGCTTCATATCCTGTCTATAATGCCCAACCAACATACTTCAAAACTCCACCACCTACTCAAACACCAAACTACCGTAACAAACCTCCATATGAAAGAAAACCTACAAAAAACTATACCCCTCTGGCTGAGCCTATAGCCCAGCTTTATGAGAGATTGAAAGAGGCTGGATATGTCACCCCAGTCCCTGTATTACCTGTGGATGTCCACGTAAAATGGTATGACCCTAACAAGGTTTGTGCCTACCATTCTGGGATGAAGGGTCACACTACCGAAGTTTGCAGAGCTCTGAAAGATAGGGTTCAAATGCTGATTGATACAAAGGCCATCCAGCTTAAGGATCCGGCACCAAATGTTGCAAACAACCCTCTGCCTAACCATCAGGTCAACATGGTAAAAGTCGATGATACCTCGGAGTGGGAGAAATCCATTTGGGTCCTTGAGCCAGAAGAATCAATGACTGTTACCACCCAAACGCTAGTTGTTGTGCAAAGGCGTATTCCTTTTGAGGTTGAGGTCACCAGGCCCAATTCCCCATTCACCGTCCTCAGAGCACCTCCTCTTCCCCAATTTGATACCCATGCTGTCCCATGGAATTATGGAAAGGAAAAAGTGAAAGTGGAAGAAGTAGACACTGCAGCATGAGTGACTAGATCTGGAAGAATTTATACTTCTGAAAATTTGGTTAGTGGTAGCTCCAGCAAATCCAAGGCACCAATCGTAGATCTTGAAGATCAAGGTATCTGGAAGAAGGTGCAAGCAAAATAGTACTCTATTGTTGAGCAATTGAGTAAAACCCCATCTCAAATATCAATCCTATCATTGCTGCAGTCTTCTGAAACTTATCGGAATGCTCTTTTGAAGGTCAAGCCTATCTACCATCTAGCATTACCCATGGAGAGGTAGCCCAAATGGTCGGGTAGGTTTTTGAGGCATACCGAATATCTTTTCACGAATATGAGTTTTCACTGGAAGGAACAGCCCACAATAAGGCTTTGTACATTTCAGCTCAATATCAGGACAAGATAATCACCAAAGCCTTGGTTGATTAGGCTCCGATTTGAATATCTACCCTCTGAGTACGTTGATAAGGCTAGGCGTGGATAGTGCAAAGATCCAAACTTGGAAGATGAATGTGAGAGCTTTTGATGGCTCTCAGAGGGGTACTATTAGGGAAATAACCTTGGACATGCTCATTGGTCCTGCTACTTTCCCAATAGCTTTCCAGGTCTTGGACATTCCATCCTCATATATCCTATTGTTGGGTCGTCCTTGGATTCATATGGCTGGAGCAGTTCCTTCTACTCTTCATCAATGCTTGAAGTTTGAATGAGATCATGAAGAGGTTGTAGTCCATGGGGAAAAGGGACATCCTATATATGCGATAGAAGGAAGGGGCCATCTAGACGGCGAGATGTACCATACAATTGAGCTTGTTGGCAACATTGAAGGGCAACCTTGGTTTAGCCAAAAGATCATAGATATGATGGTCTGGTTTGGTTTCGAGCTCGGGAAAGGTTTGGGAGCCAATCTACAAGGAATAGTTGAACCTATACAACCTGTTCGTCATTCAACCACTTTCGTCTTGGGATACAAATATACTACGGAGGAGTGGCTTGATTGGCAACCACCTAGAGATGGGTACTACTATCCATTGAAGAAACCCATACCACCGTTGCACCAATCATTTCGATCAGCAGGTTTCATGGGTGGCGTCATTGACGAGCTTCTAGAAGACATGAAAGGTTTGTCTCTGACCAAGGAGAAAGGGAAAGTTTACAAAGTCGTGATCAACGAGGAGGAGAAAGGGGACCCTAGAGGAAGCAGTGAAGCGAAGATCAGCATCAATATTTGGACCTCAACTCCATCCAGACCTCGTCGGGCATCTGGGTAGCTTTGAAAAAAGTTTTCTATCAATTTTTTTTTTAAAAAAGTTTTCAATAAACAGTTTTAAATTCCAGTTCTCTGTTATTGTTTTCAAATGTTAGTTTTATGAAACTCTTGAGTTTTAATCAATAAAGTTCTTTTCCCATCTATTTAATATCCTATATTTATTTGTGTGTTATTCTTTCTTGTAGCAAAATCTGTTATAAAAATGTTGAATCTGAGACTTGGCATAAATGAGACTGCACAACTTTACATTAATGATTTAGAAGAAGTCGAGGAAAATGAGGTCCCTGAAGAGTTAATCAGTAAGGTTAAGGAATTCGAGGAAAAGCCCAATCCAAACTTAGTGGAAACACATGTGGTAAATCTGGGAAATTCAGAAGTGGCACAAGAGACACGAGTAAGCATCCATATGACGAAAGATGGGAAAAAAGAGTATACCGAGTGTCTCATGGAGAATAAGGATATCTTCGCCTGGTCCTATGAAGACATGACAGGGCTAAGCACTTCAATCGTAGCTCATCGATTGCCCACTGATCCAGCCTGTCCTCATGTGAAGCAGAAACTGAGAAAATACAAGCCTGAGTTGAGCTTGAAAATCAAAGAAGAAATATCGAAGCATTTAGATGCTGGAATCCTTCAAGTGACGGAGTACCCAACCTGGCTTGCAAATGTCGTTCCAGCGCCCAAGAAAGACGGAAAGGTCAGAGTTTGTGTGAATTATCGGGATCTCAACAAGGCTAGTCCCAAAGATAATTTTTCATTGCCCAACATACACATCTTGATTGACAACTGTGCCAAGCATGAAACACAATCATTCGTAGGTTGCTTTGCTGGTTATCATCAAATTGAGATGCACAAGAACGATGCCGAGAAGACTGCTTTCATCACACCGTGGGGTGTTTACAATTACAAGGTAATGCCTTCCGGGTTAAAGAATGTTGGGGCTACATACATGAGGGCAATGACCACTCTGTTTCATGACATGATTCACAAGGAAATTGAAGTTTATATGGATGACGTCATTATCAAATCAAAAAATGGTTCAAATCATTTGGATGATCTGCGAAAGTTCTTTGCCAGACTACGCAAGTATAACTTGAAGTTGAATCCTACAAAGTGTTCCTACCGGAAAGCTTTAGGGTTTCATTGTTAGCCGCCGGGGTATAGAATTGGATCCATCAAAAATCAAAGCCATTCGTGATCTACCTCTACCGAAGATTAAGGAGGAGGTAATGAGTTTCTTGGGGTGACTCAATTACATCAGTCGTTTCATAGCCCAATCTACTGTTATTTGCGAACTTATTTTCAAGCTATTAAGAAGGATGCTGCGGTGAAATGGACAGACGAATGTCAACAAGCAATTGACAAGATCAAAGATTACTTGTCCAATCCTCCCGTGTTGGTTCCACCGGAACCTGGAAGACCACTATTGTTAAACATATCAGTGTTGGATAATGCTTTCAGCTGTATTTTGGGGTAACATGATGAGAATGGAAAGAAGGAGCAGGCGATATATTACATGAGCAAGAAGTTTACATCATATGAAGCTCGATACTCTCTATTGGAGCGTACCTATTGTGCCCTAACTTGGGTCGCCCAGAAGCTGCGACACTACCTCTCCTCGCATACTACTTATTTGATTTCAAGGATGGATCCTCTGAAGTATATATTTCAAAAGCCCATGTCTATAGGTAAACTAGCTAAATGGCAGATATTATTAAGCGAGTTTGACATAGTGTATGTTAAGCAAAAGGCAGTGAAGGCAAATGCATTAGCAGATCATATGGCGGAGAACCCTGTAGATGATGATTATAGACCGTTGAAGACTTACTTTTCGGACGAGGAAGTAGCTTTTGTGGGGGAAGACATTTCTGAAGAATATGATGGTTGGAGGATGTTCTTTGATGGAGTTAAGAATTTGAATGGATCCGGCATCAGAGCTGTTTTGCTGTCCCCAACTGGGCAACATTATCCGATATCGGCGAAACTCAAATTCCTTTGCTCAAATAACATGGCGGAATATGAAGGTTGCATATTGGGACTCCGATGGGCGATTTATTTGGATGTCGAGGAAATACTGATCATAGGAGATCCAAACTTATTGATTCATCAAGTTCGAGGCGAATGGGCTACCAAGAATCGAAAGTTGTTACCATACTTGGAGTGCGTGCATAGGTTGTGTAAAAGATTCATCAAAGCAGAATTCAAACATGTGCCAAGGATCCAGAATGAATTCGTAGATGCCTTAGCCACTTTGTCTTCCATGATTCAACATCCTGATCATAATTACATTGATCCTATTTACATCCACATATACGAGCAACCAACATACTATTTTTATGTTGAGGAAGATCCTGATGGAAAGCCTTTGTACGATGACATTCGAGGATATTTGAAGAGCGGTGAGTATACAGAGGATGCAACAAGTGTACAATTCAGAGGTTAGCGAATCAATTCTTTCTAAGTGGAGAAATCCTTTATAGGAGGACTCTCGACTTGGGGTTGCTAAGGTGCGTCGAAGCTGGAGAAGCTAGTGGACTGATTGAAGAGATACATGCAGGAATATGTGGTCCTCATATGAATGGTTTTACATTGGCCAAGAAGATCCTGAGATCGGGATATTTCTGGCTAACTATGGAGACAGACTGTATTCGCTATGTTAAAAAATGTCACCAATATCAGACTCATACAGATATGATTCGAGTTCCTTCCAACGAACTCCATGTTACTAGTTCACCTTGGCCCTTTGCAGCTTGGGGCATGGACATCATTGGTCCAATCGAGCCAGCAGCATCCAATGGACATAGATTCATTCTGGTTGCAATCGACTACTTCACTAGGTGGGTCGAAGCCACCTCCCACAAATCAGTGACAAAGAAGGTTGTGGATGACTTTGTCAAAAATAACATCATCTGTAGATTCGAAATTCCTGAGTCCATCATCACTGATAATGGGACCAACCTAAATAGTGATTTGATGAGATCATTGTGTGAGAAGTTCAAGATCAGTCACCAGAATTCTACATCATATAGACCACAGATGAATGGAGCTGTTGAGGCTGCAAACAAGAATATCAAGAGGATATTGCGCAAGATGATCGACAATCATAGACACTGGCATGAAAAACTACCATTTGCATTGCTGGGATATCGTACCACTATCAGAACTTTTACTGGGGCTACGCCTTATTTTCTGGTATATGGTAATAAAGCTGTGATACCTGCTAAAGTAGAGATACCATCTCTAAGAATTATTCAGGAAGCGGAGTTGAGTGATGCTAAATGGATACAAGTTCGGGCGGAGAATCTGGCATTAATAGATGGAAGAAGAATTAACGCCATTTGTCATGGTCAACTCTATCAAAACAGAATGGCCAGAGCTTTCAACAACTGGTTTTGAAGAGGATTTTCCCAAATCAATATGAAGCAAATGGTAAAATTCTCACCAAACTGGCAAGGTCCATACATAGTCTCTCGGGTATTGACAGGTGGTGCCCTTATACTTGCAGAAATGGATGGAGAAGTTTGGCCCAAACCTATCAATTCAGATGTTGTGAAGAGATATTACATCTAAGTTTGTTTCGTGCGCTTTTACTCTGTATTTGGAACTACGCCATACCTGATTCCCGTTTAAGAGGGGATACGTAGGCGTTCCTATGGAGTTCGGTCTTTATCCTAATAAAAATTTTATTTTCCCCTTTTGCTGTGTAACTGGGGCAGAATTTTTGAGAAGGTCTAAAAATTCCATCAGAAGGAAATTTTCTTGCAAGTGATGACATTGGGGCAAATTTTTTGAGAGGGTCTCAAAAATTCCTTCAAATGAGCATTTTCTGCACAAATCAAAACTGGGGCAGAATTTTTGAGAGGGTCTCAAAAATTTACAGCAATCAAGCTACAATCTTCAACAAAGATCAGATAACAGATTTGATATTGAGTTAGATGCAGGTACAGCTACAAAAGACAGATTCAACATCATCTGACCACTATTAAGCTCGACGAATCGCCAATAAACGACGCCCTATCCTTCTAACAAGATAAAAAGACCAAGCTATTTTGAGCCAGACAATCGCCGATCAATGGTACCCTACCCTTCCAATCAGACAAAAGGATCAAACTACTCCATATCAAGCCCGACAAATCAATTTTTCAATTGCACCCACTCCTTACAATAGGACGAAGGGTCAAAGCTACAATATTTTGAATTTGTCAACAAATGACACTCAATCCTTCTAAAAGGCGAAGGTTTATGCCCTCAAACAATTATCGCATGAGCCCGAAAACTATATTATGCCCAGAGATTACATTGTGCTCGAGATTACATTTGTGCCCGATATTGCATTGTGCCCGAGATCGCATTTGATCCCGAGATTGCATGTGCCCGAGATTGCATTTGTGCCCGAGGATTACATTATGGCACGCGCTCGAGATTGCATTATTCCCGAAGATTGCATGTGCCCGAGACTACATTGTACCCGAGAATTGCATGTGCCCGAAGATTGTATTGTGCCCGATATTGCATTGTGCCCGAGAATTGCATGCGCCCGATATTGCATGAACCCGAAAATTGCATCTGCCTGAGACTGCATTGTGCCCGAAAATTGCATTTGCCCGAGGATTACATTATTGCATTGTACCCGAGATTTACATCATTGCATGTGCCCGAGATTGCATTGTGCCTGATATTGCATGTGCTCGAGAATTACATCATTGCATGTGCCCGAGATTGCATTGTGCCCGAAGACTGCATGTGCCCGATTTGCATTTGTGCCCAAAGATTGCATTGTGCCCGAATTGCATGTGCCCGAGATTGCATTGTGCCCGAGAATTGCATATGCCCGAATAAATTCCAATCAAGCTACAGGCATCAACAGATGCCCGAATTACAAATATGCTTTCTTTACTCATTATTTATATTCCTAAGATGTCATGGTCTAAAAACACCATTTTTCATGGCCTGCAGACATCATATCATGGCCTAAGGATTTACTTTCTGCTTATCATGATCCGAAGGTATCATAGTCTAAGGGCATCATTTTTCATGGCCCGCAGACAACATTTTCATGACCTGAGGGTATAATTTTTGCATATCATGGCCCTAAACATCATAGCCTAAGACATCATTTTCATAGTCTTATGGTAAACATCATTGTCGATATGGGAAATTGCATCATGTTTACCTTTGTCATTTGTTTGATATATTTGCTCTAATAATATTATAAGCTACAGATTTGCAGAGACTAACATTTTGCAGGCGAGATCAATCTCCCTCTCGTCTACAATTATCGTGCTTACATCTATCACACCAAAGACTCGATTAAAATTCTTTGCTACTAGTATTACCATTTTTCCATTTAATGCTTGGCTACTTATATTACCTCCTCTTCATCGGATCCTTTGCTCTTAAACCGAAAATCTCTTTGTCATGCCTTTCTCGCTACTCTAATCATATCTATTCAAGCCAATATCGTTCCCGTTCGAATATCATATCGCTCTTTCAATTTTTAGGAGCTTTGTTTGCTCCTGAATCTAGAACTACACACGATCTGATTCTCGTAAAACCAGAGGCTTAATACCAAAGTCTAGGTCGTACCCCTTTTCAACCTTATATCATTTCAATTGATCCCACTGACATCTCTCGTCGGTCGGACAAAATCGACTACTAAGTCAACGTTGGTTGCCCAACAATTCATTCTTCATTCCCAAGCAACCAAGGGGCAGCTGTTAACACCTAATTTTGACCAACCTTTTAATCCTTTTGGGAATGCTATTCGATTAAATATGTATTTTCAAAACATATTTCGGGTTTTAAAATTTTAATCGATTTTGTCTAAAAAAATGATATATTTTAGTATTCATAAGTTACAAATTATTATATTTATTATTATCAATTTAAATTATTATATTTATCCTTAGTTAAACTCAAAATAATTATTTTTACTCCAAATGTTTTAAAATATAAATGTGTTTAATTTGTATGAAAATATTATAATTTGTGTAATATTTTTATAATTGAATAGCATTTCCTTATTTTTCCTCCAAATTCATTTAAATGTTAGCCTATTTTATTCTAATTCATTTGAATTATAGCCAATTTTAGTTGCAATTTTAGCCATTCATTCATTGCAATTATAACCCTTTTTGTCCAAATCTTGAAACATTAATTTAAATCTGAACCGTCCATCCTTTAAGTAAATCCTAGATCAAATCCTAGCCGCTCACCTAAACTGATCCTACGGTTCAGATCGAATCTCTTTAACCTTCCTATTTTAGATCAAAAGAACTAAAATGCTAAATCATTATTCATTCTCCTTCTCCAAAAATCAGCAGTCGCCGCCCCTCTCTCTCTTTCGCTCCGACGAAACCAGAGGAGGCATCACCGCCTGCTCTTCGTGGGTCTCTTCGTTTCCTCCTCATAACCAGTCAACCCCTCTCGCCTCTTCACCTTTCCAGCGAAGGCAACAACGACAACAACATAAACAACAGCAACCATGCGAGCCGGTTAGCGGGAACAACCAGCAGCGCCCGGCGAAGCAGAAGCTCCGGCGAGGTGCGCGAAGCAGCGCCGCTCAAACCCTCTCTCTTCTCCGTTTTCTCCTCCAGCAGCAGCAACATGAGCCCACCAGTGAACAATCCGCTCCAACCGACGACAACTCCAGCAGCAACAGCTGCCAGGCAGCAGCCAGCATTTCCCATCGACAAACTCCGGTCAGCAGCAAGTAGCGCCGGTAAAATGATGCAGGTCCAAACGGACAACATCCGCCTACCTGTGCCTTCTCTCTCCTTCGGCCAGCAGCAACAAAATTCTGGCAAAGTTCAAAGTTTTGAGGGGTCGGTTGAAGACGGATCTCTGGTATATTCCTTTATTTTTATTTTCTTTACTTGTTCATCTTGTGATTCATATACTCTTGCTAATAATATCTTATTAATGTTTCATTTTACTTGTTACAGCATTGTGATGTTTGAATGATGAAACCTACTTCATACTAGTACACATTATATCTCTAATTGATTATTGCTTGATTAAATCCGAATATCCTTGCAATGTAATTAATTTAGATAAAACTTTTTTGGGTTTTGATGTTCTTCTCTTATGATAATTCTAGTATGATATTTGATTCTTAGTAGATTACGATAAATTGAGTTAATATTGATTCCGTACCATCTCCTTAAAATTGATTCCCTGTGATTTCCAAATAACTGTTAGTATATTATTATTTATGGTCTCGATTGATTTGTCTTTCATGTGTATCTTAGTGTTCTTCCCATAATTACTCTGATTATATGATAAACTCATGGATATAGGGATTTTGACAATTTGATTATAAGAGGTAATCGTTCTTTTTCCTTTAAATATTACTTGTCTTAATTGGTTTTTTGCATATTATTTGTCTGTTAATTGATTACTTGTACCTTATTTAAAAAATTGACAGATTTCTTACTTATTTATATTGGGTAAAAATAATTTTAAAAAATCTGATTTGTCTTCCTTCTTAATAAGGAAAATGTTAATTGATCCTTAATTTATTTCGTTTCCCTTTTATGTGCCCTAGTCTTCTACTATATAAAGAAGACTCCCTTTTCATTATACACTCACGGTTGAACACACATTGCTCACATCTTGACTTTCCTCATACTTGAATATTAAAAAATATGTATGGCTCTCTACTCTTAAAAATAGAATAGAGTTTTCCGGTAAACATTAAAGCTTCTCTATACTTGCTACTTTGCTGTGTACGGGTCGAAAGTTGGATTAAGGGGTCTTCATCGCTGATATTTCTTGTCTGCTAAACTGGTTAGTATTCTTATTTAGCGTTTATATTATTTTGCATCCATACCTTTATGTAAGTTTGTAATGATAAAGGAAGCATTCGGGTTAGCTCTCCCCCCCCCCCCCCCACCCCCTTTATATGTGATGTATGTGTGTGACGTCATATTCAATGTTTGCTATTTATTTGAGTAATCTGATACTTGAGTTAATATGACTATGTCCTTTTGCCCGTCTCGATTAAAATGAATAATGGTAAGCGTCTCTTCTACTACATTTGTGTTGTATTGCTCTCTTTTGTTCAACTGATTTCGAACTTGAAGTTCAAGTTGAAGAGTCGCCAGGAGACTAGATTATTTAATTTTATGTATTTTAAATCTGTATTTATTATTTATTTCGGTTTGTAATATTTGTATAACTCTCTAATGTATGATATAATTTCGGGATTGTCTAAAGGGGAAGGGGTATATGTGCTAGCTGTTTTCTTACTTTATTAACGTACTTACGTGTGAATGTGTTTTGATTAACTAATTATGTGAACATGGCTACTTAAAATAATTACTATGCTCCTAAATCTAATTAGAAATATAAAAAGAAAAGTTTTGTCGATATTATTATGTTATTTAAAATGAGTATTTGCTATGATGGCCGCTTGTTTTAATATTAATATTAAAATAAATCAACAAGTCTTTGTAATATCGCTTTAGATCTAGAATAAATAAAAAAAATTAAACTACTATTTCCATCAATCTCATATTTGATCTTGTCGTTCAAAGTTGACCATGTGTTTAGATACTTAAATTGTCCGTTATAAAGCATTTATTTCATTTGCATGACTACATTCTTAATTATAACGTTAAAATAATCTTTTTTGCACCTTGTTTCATTTAACTCAACTAAGATCCTTTTATTCAATAAAACGAATAAATTTCAGCATGTTAAAATTGAAACAAATCTGTTTTGAATATGCTCAGCACTGTTAAATATTTTCTACAATGAATTTATTTTACGACATTTAAAATAAGATAATAAATTGGTCAGCATGCTACTCTGTTTTAAAATAATCTGTCTGGTTTACCAATTAAATCTGCCATTGTTAAACAAATGTTGTGACATCACTATTTTCTGCATTCGGGGTTAGAAAATCATGCCTATAGGTTGTAGATCGAATTTTTATTTATTTAGAGTATCATGCCTATAGATGCTATGCAAATGTTCTGATCACATAGAAATCATGTCCATAGGCATTCTAATAATTTCCAACATGTCTAATAATATAAGCAAAATTAATATGAATATTTTCTACCTATTGTTAACTGATTTTTGCAAATAATTACCTTCTGCCATTTTAAAATAGAAATAATAAATCAATCCCTGCATGCCATAATTTAAAATCTGCCCTAACCTAGATAAACCAATTAACTCCATTCTGCTTTAATATCATGCCTGTAATATGACCGTTTAAAATTTGCTTAAAAAATGAATCAAATTCCGCATTATTAAACTATTTTCTGCCCTGTTAAAATCACTTGATAACTAATTTTGCTCTCTGTATTGTTATTTATGCCCTCTTAAAATCAACTAATAGCTTGCATTTAATTAGTTCTCTGCTACTTGTGTAAGTCTTGCCCTGTTAATGTTAAATAGGTAATAAAATCAACCTTTGTATGCACATAATTTTCTGCCTACTTCTAAATAGTTATTTGTATCATTATGGTGAAGTTTGTATGCTTGTATGCGCACACACTTAGCATGAGACCTTCACTAATTATGTGTTGTTTGCAAGCATGTTAATAAACTAATCTAGAGGCCAACATGAGTTTTACGTGTTAAATGCTCGTCTTATTTGTTTGACTTGGTGTCTAGGTGGGCCTAATTAGGAGCCTCTAGTTTTATTTTAGTCTAAATCCACACTAATAGTAGTCCAATGCCTATTGGACCTTAAGCGGGGGTCGCTAGGCACCTTTTAGAGACGGAAAGCATGCGGTGGTGGGTTAGGGGTAGTTTAGGCCCTGCGGAGATGATGACACTGAATCAGGCTTAAAAGACAAACATTGGTTTTGTCTGTCCCTACATGGTAGCCGATCAGAAAAAAAATAAAAAGAAAGTCGTGTGCTGATTCATGAAGTCCTTCAGAGTCTCCCTTTCCTTCTCCCTTTTATATGTTTATAATAATTATATTTATTTTGGGTAGTTTAATAGAAATAAAAAATGATTATCCTATTTGATTGTGTAAGTTCTTTCTTCGCGCTTATCTTTTATAAATTGTTTCATGTTTAATATATATATTTAATGTTATGTCATTACTTAGTCTTGCATGTTTAATTAAATAATAAATAAATAAGTTGATCTTAATTGTTTAATATTAGTTATCACTTAGCAAGCATGTTTAAATAACCAATAAATGAAGTGACTTTAAATGCTACTTGTAACCCCCACATAAATTGCATGAGACACGGCCGGGACCCACATTTATGGACCTCGAGGGATACCGAACACCTTCCCCTCGAGGTAATTTAAACCCTTACCCTGATCTCTGGTTCGTTGACCTTAGTTAGATTTATTTAGGTTAGATAGATGCCCTGACACGCCTTAATTCGTTAGGTGGCGACTCTTCAATCCAATCCAAAGCCCAAAAGAGTTGTTAGGTCGTGCACCAAAAGTCCGTTTTTGCGAAAAAATGGGGTGCGACAATCATAAAGCTCTAGATTGATATCAAACTATTACATATCATACCTATGATTAAAAAGTATAAAAAAATAAATAAATTAAAGAAAAGCAAAATAGATACAATACAAATCACACCTGAAGTTCAAACTTAAAAAAAGTAAGCTTTTTCACTTTATATCAAGGAAAATGTCTAATGTTGTAAGGTACAAAATGGAATTAAAAAAAGTACCTGATTGCGAAGAAAACATTTGCAGCTCACGCTATAGTGATTCACTTTCTCTATTTAAGAGTCGATACAGTAATATAAAATTAAGTTCAACTTCTTATCCTAATTTTTTTAGTAAAGAAAAAGAGCACTCACAATTATAAGCATTTTTCAAATTCTCTGCATGATAGTCCGACTGCTACTGTTAGTATTTTTTTCCACTTTTATTTGTTGTTGCACCTACAATTATTTTACGCACATTTGGTAACTTACCTGCAGACTGTATCATGTCATCATGTGAGAGGCTCTTGCTTTAATTGGCTCCTTGTGGACTGTTCGTGTAGCGCAAATCGCACTCGCCGACAGAGAAGTGCTTCAGTCCCCTCAAACAACTCTATAGCCTGCAACCAAGTTGTCTTTGCCTGTTGCTAAATCAAACTGGCCACATCTCTCTTTCTACTAACACCACATTAGCTCTTTAGTTGTCACTTCTTTGCAGAAATGCACCTTGACAACAAAAGAGGAGCTTATGTTATCTCTGGAAAGTGGGGCAAATGTCAACCAACTATTTTATAAAGAGGCGCTTTAAATTCAATTGACAAACGAAATCACCACACAATGGTAAAAACTATCCCTATGATAGGTAAAATCCAAAAAAAAAAAAAACATAGGAGAAAGCTCAATGAGCTAACGACTCACCATAAGTTCCCTCAAATTCTTTTCATCATTTCTTTCCTTCAAATGCCTTCACTTAACTTCAACACGCTATTTACCAAGGAAAAACTACCTTTTTTTTAATGGAAGAAGCAGAAGGGGTGGTTTCCTCTAAATTTCATTCGTTGTTCTCTGCTATGTATTTGTTTTTGGGAAAAAAGAGCTAATGGTAACACGCCAAATAGGGGTCGAACCTATGACTTTCTGCTTAGGAAAGAAATGCTCTATCCGCTGACCTACATGCGCTTATTGTGCTCTCTCATACGTTAAGACTTACAGGAAAGTATTTCCTATTCTTTGAACTAATTTTTAATATATTTGTTTTATTCTCCACTCTATGCCAAAAAAACATGTTTTTCTAGTAAAATAATTTGAAGAGAATTTAGGTAACACAATACTCTAAAGGAATATATCATCATAGGTTAGAATTGCAAGGAAAGACGAAAGTCTAAGTTACATTATATTTCAAGCTTAACAATTCAAAAGTCAGGAAAAGAATCAAATCTTGATAGAATGTTTTACTTAAGAAAGTATTTCATTGTGCAAGAAGATACCACTCAGTATATTGTTCCCTAACCTGGAATAGTGTGAATCAGGTTAACTTTGTATTCCAGGTCTCCGGATAATTTTAATAAAATGTTTCCAAAAGATAAATAGATGTTTATCCACAAATACATGAATAGATAATTATTAAATTATAAATATTAAAAAATTAAGGCACTATATGTTTGTATTGAGAAGTCATGGCCCTCTCTACTCAAATTCTCGGCATTCTCTATAGGGTCCAAGAATAACTTATTTAACAAATAAAGATTATACCAGTATGTTTTTAAAATTATATTCATACAATC
>JAJOOH010005315.1:0-29981 GCA_029582605.1 Solanum gracilifrons
GTAAGTCAGAAGCGACACTGACTTGGTTTGAACTCAATTTCTCATCTTCAAGTTCAATCTTCCCTTCGCGAGCTAAGTCCATGATTTTATCCTTGAAGCCGAAGCATTTCTCGATAGGGTGTCCAACCAGCCGGTGATATTTGCAGTATTTTGGATCATCACTCTTCCCTGCTTCATCTGGTCGTTTCATCTCTGGTAACTCAAAAAGTTTCATCTCAAGGAGTTCATCAAAGATTGCGGAAACATCTGAGTCAAGAAATGGGTAGTCCTTCCGCTACATTTCCTTCAAGGTGAGCTTTTGATTTGTCCTTCCTTCAAAAGAATTCGCTTTTGCACTCTGTGTATTGCCCATCCTTGTGGTGAATTTCACATGAGAGGCATTGACGTTCATGGATTCTTTGTTTTCAGTCTTTGGCAAATATTTTCCCACTTTCTTGAATTATTGCCTTTCTTTGACTTTGCGGAGTTCGCGGACAGGTGGTGCTTCAGTTCCGACCGAAGACATGCTCAACTCCATATCATGAGCGCGAGTGGCCAACTCTTCAAAAGTTTTAGGCTTTATGCCTTGCAAAATATAGCGGAGACCCCAATGCATACCTTGAATGCACATCTCTATGCCCGAAGCTTCGCTAAGTCTATCTTTACAGTTTAGACTTGCATGCCTCCATTAGTTGATGAAGTCAAAGACTGGTTCTTCATTTCGCTGACGTGTGTTTGTAAGTTCCACCATGCTTATAGTACGTCTTGTGCTATAGAAGTGGTTGAGAAATTCTTGTTCCATTTGTTCCCAACTATCAATGGAACCAGACTCAAGGTCCGTGTACCAATCAAAAGCATTTCCCTTAAGGGAGCGAACAAATTGTTTGACGAGGTAATCGCCGTATGTTCCAGCATTGTTGCAGGTTTCAATAAAGTGCGCCACATATTGCTTTGGGCTTCCCTTACCATAGAACTGCTGAAACTTTGGAGGTTGATAACCGACAGGCATTTTCAAACTATCAATCCTTGCAGTGTATGGCCTTGCATATGTCAAGGAGGATTTTGTAGCAACCTCGTACTTGTCTTTAATGGTGCCCATGATGAACTTCCTGATTTGGTTGGTCGGGATCGTACCTTCCGAAGAAACTTAGATCTCTTTAGCATATTCAACATGCTTTGTGGGGCTATCGACTATCTCTTGGACTTGCGGACGTTTTCCAGGTGCGTGACTTAATTCTTCATCCATCATGACCTCCACCCTATCAGTTAGCTTAACAATTCGAGCATCTTGATCTTGAACATACTTGGTCAAGCCTTCAATAGCTGTTGTCAAACTCACAAGTTGTTCTTCTACGGATGAAGCGTTAGTCACCATTGCGTGCATTACCATAGTGGGTGGCGGAGAGTAGCGTTGATTTTCCTTAACATGAGATGCAAACATGTTAAGCGGGGTAGATCTCAAGCTTAAAACATCATTGTCAGCCGAAGCGAAGGACTTTTCGTATGTAGATGCGCTCAATTGGACAAGAACCCTCTCGACCATTTCGGCGATGTTTTCCTTTGCAGCTTTTGTGGGAGACTTCACATGTTTTGGAGACAAACCAAAGACAGTAGCAGATTCGGACGGCACTCGTGAGGCTTGTTGTCCCAGCAATTTGGCTTGGTTCCTTGTGATAGGTCTCATGCTTCCCGCAGTAACATCGAGGATGTTTTCAACATCGATGCAGAACTTAGATCCATCAGTTTTTGCAGATGCAGATGCAGATTTCGATGCCGATGCAGATGGAGATTTTGATCCAGATGTAGATCCAGATTTGGATGCAGATGCGGATACGGATGTAGATCCAAATTTGGATGCAAATGCGGATTTCGAGTTGATCTTCTTGAAAGTCATCTCGGTGTTTTTTTGAACTTTGGTTGTCTTGAAGAGAAGAGATGAGAGGTAAAGATTGTCCCACTGGGCGTGCCAATTTGTAAGCGTCTAAAGTTTTAATCCTGAAATACAGTAAACAGGAAAAGAAAAATAGCAACCAAACAATAATATTTGTATTTGAATTAAAGTGAAGATTACAATCTTCATAAAATCTCTTAAAAAGATATGTAATCCCCTGATTCTTCTCTCCACAGATGTTCTTGATTTGGCGGAATACTTGCGGCTTAATACTTGGAGCGAAGACTTTTTTGTATGCGGAAGACTTGCAGATCACCAATGAAGAGCAACTATGTATTTCTATGTGTATCTCTTTCCCTTTTGGTCTTATGAAGACCTCTTTATATAGGCTTGAGCTAGGGCTTTAGGGGTATTTTGGTCCAAGCAATTTTGACCCTTGGGCTGAAGAGCATGAGTTGGGCTCATAATGTCAATTTAATGGACTGGCCCAAATGTTATTTGGACTTGATTTAAGTCATATCATTTTTGACTTAAATATTAATCCGACTTTATTAACCAGTAATTTGACTTGGTCAACGTATCATGAATTTAAGATTTAATCCAAATTTAGTATGGATTTATCAATAAAACTTCACTGTCTACAACCACAAAACAAGATTAAAAAAAATAATCAAACCTTTTTTGAATGTGATAAAAATATGTATATATATCCCAAATAAAATTGTGAATGTTTTTTTGATAAAGGGTCGATGAAATTAATAAAAAGTTATGAGAAAATATTGTTTTGATATTTTTCAAAGTTTTTTCAAAATTTCATCAGCCAACTTCTATATAGAGCTTCTTCTTTTTTAAATAATCTGCAGAAAAAGAAATACTTTTTTCTTTCGGCAATTCCTTTTTGTTTGTCTTTTTTTGTTTTAGTTGAATTTGAATAATTTAATTCATGTTACGAGAAGTCTGTTACACTTACAATCGAGGAATAAATGTATACACGTAAAAAACACTTAATTTATTGTTTGTTTTTTCGAATACAATGTTTGTTATAATCTTTTGTACTTATTAAGGTTTTGTTTTGTTTAATATTTTGGGTGGTGGTCACTGTACTTTTCTCTTATACCCTTTTGCTACTTTTTTTAATTTTGATATCTTCTATTTTCAGTTAGATATTTTGGATTTGAGCTTGGAAAGATTTTTTATAAAGAAAACTTTATTGTATATCCTTCGCTAGATAAATCTTGGTGTCGAGTTGAGTAAATTGAACTTAATTGAACGTGTTACACTACTGAGTCAAATTGCGCTCAATCGAGCTTGTTATCGTACTTAATTTATTGTTGTTTTCTGAATTCCGCATTGTTATAATCTTTATAATTGAGGGTTTTGTTTTGTTTTGTTGGTGGTTCCTCTACTTTTCTCTTCTTCCCTTTTGCCACCTTTCCAATGAGTTTTTTCTCTCTCTAACGTCTTTCATCCATAGTTAAAATTTTCAAATTTGAACTCGGAAAACTTTTTGGTCTTTACTGCAAAATCCTTATTAGGTTTTGGTGTCGAGCTAAGCAAATTGAACTCAATTGAGTTTGTTACACCATCAATTCAAACAAAGCTCAATAAAACTTATTACAGTACCGAATATTGAAAACTGATTCAAAGTATGACCTAGTCAAATTTAATTTGTTAGTAGTTTCCTATTTCTTTGGGATGTTAGCAGTCATGCTGCATTATTTTCTACTTTTATGATATTAGATAGTTGTTGCTTAGTTAGTGGAGTAGTGGTCAGCTTAGTGACTTAGTGGTTCATTTATTTGTAAGCCTATTTAACAGACAATATTTTGCTTTGATTTGAATATACAGAAAAGCTCAGATTTCAGCACATATCGAGATCTTTTACTTTCAGCCTTTGTTCTTCAAGTTTTGTTGTCTCTTTTTGTCTTTATTCCCAACATCACTAGTAATTGAGCTATGGCAAGTAGAACCAATCCATCGAGTGTGACACAACTACTCATTTCCATTTTTAAGGGCGAAAGCTACGAATTTTTGAGTATTCATATGAACACTATACTCAAATCTCAAGATCTTTGGGACTTTGTAGAAAGTGGATTTGCAGATCTTGATGAAGGAAATAGAACTGTGAAATAACAAGCAAAAAGATGCTAAGGCACTGGTGCTTATCTAGTAGGCCGTCCATGATAGTGTCTTTTCACGGATCGTGGCAGCAACCACATCAAAGCAAGCTTGGTCCATGTCACTCCCTGAGCCTACACCCTGGACGTGGCCAGCACTCCTGAACCATTGTTGACCCCAAGAGAACCCTTGGTCTGGCTCAACTCTCAGTGGAAGTCTTACTCAACATAAGATAAACTCAAAACTACAACTTTAACTCAAATGTCTCAAAATAGTAAAGTCAGAAATTTTTAAAGAAATATTCAAATGGCCAAAAGAGGCAACTCAAGTCTAGAACATTAACAGCTCAAATGAAAAAGACTCCTGAACTACTACTGTCTATCTATCTATTAAGCCTCTAATATTATGAGGGATGTCGGGACAAGACCCCTGATCATCCTAACAAAACTAAAAAAATGGAAATAAATAAGGGATCCTCCGGAAGAAAGGAGGCTCACTAAAGCTAACTCGAACTGCTACGGTATCAACGAAGCCCATGTTAATGACCTTGATCTCCTGTATCTGCATCACGAAAAGATGTAGGCCAAATGACATTAGTACATTATATGTACGAGCATGTAAGGGGAATACTGAACATAACATAAAATCTTAAACTTAGAAAGAAGGAACCATACTCACCTCGACTTTACACAACTCAACCTCAACTCATGGATATATACTCCATTCAATGCAGTATAAAACAACAATAAAAGTGCACTTTATATAAAGCATTTAAAACAGAAGATAACAACTCAATGTATTTAAAAAACCAATAATAACTTGGAAGATTCTCTAACCGACAACCATCACTATGAGCTATGTGATGATACATCGTCTCGCCCACGCTGCCAGAACTGTCATATACCTTGTCGGGGTATAGAAATCCTCAACTCAGTGGATGCACTAAGCTATTCTTAAAAAGAAATAATGAATCATCTAAAAAGTATGACTCTTTGTAACCACATTGGCTACATTGTTTATGAGGACTCTGAGTTATTTGAACTCGTCCCCATATCGGTGCTCAATACTACTCCAAAAATATAAATCAGCTAATATGTTTAAAAACATTTCCTCATCCTCATACTTTGAGATTATTACGAAAAACATTTCTCTTAAAAGAGATTATACTTAAAACTCCTCATGAACTCATTTGGAAATCGATGTTTCCTCTCATTTTAAATGTAAAAACATTTACTCTTCGGAATACTTAGTTCCCATATATTCATTTTAAAAAATGAAACTTAACTCTCCTCATCATCAAACACAAGCACTCAAGTCTTAAAACAAGTTTTAAAAGATTGTAAAAGACTTCTCAAAATGACTCGAAAGAACTCTCAAGACTTTACTCTTAACTCTACCTTGAATTTGAATTATGAATTCAAGGGTTATGATTCATGTTATGAAGGATCTCTCGTTGTTTATATCTAGTTTAGAGTAGTTATAATCAGAAAGGAGTAAAGGTACACTTTGAAAACACTTAGACGGAGCAAACGACAGAAAAATGGTGGGGGCAGGCGACCTTGGCGCCCTGCTGGCGTGGGGCGGCTGCCCCTAAAATTCAAAGGGCTCTCTTTGGTGCACTGCAGGGGCGGTGCTCCAGCCCTCTTGGTGCATTAGTGCGGTGTCGCGCCACCGCTCCCCCTCAACAATCCAACGAATTTTTCTTCTTGTTTTTTTACCCTAACTCGCCTAGAATTGATTGTTTTCCTCAAAATTTCCTTAGATTCAATTACCCAATACAATTAAATGAGCATCTACTAATTTTTCCTCAAAAAAAACTCTAAAAATCAAAATATTGCCTCAAGAAGTCATCAATCTCCATAAACAAAGCATGAAGGATAAAATCTCTAGAACACCTATCAAGAATTAAAATCATTCAACCTCAAGAACGAAATAACGGATGAAATTCAAATGATTGGCGTGTGGGTGACTGAACCCAACACTATGAAAATTTACATACCTTAATTTGGCGAAATTCCTTGACGAATCTCAACAATTTTGACGAACGCCTTGAACCTCTCCTCTCTAACTCCTCTCAAAATCCGAAGCGCAATTTAAGATTGTGAAAACTGACCCAAATCAGTTTATACCCCTTAAATAATACTAAAAAATTTTAAAGCTGATGGGGTAAGGAAAATACCAAAATATCCCTCATTAATTTGGGTAAATTTCCTTAACTGGGCAGGCTGACTTCAAATGGGTATATCTCCCTTTTCCGAACTCGCAAATTTAACAAACTCGGTGGCGTTGGAAAGAGGATTCAAAGACCTTTAATTTGATATCTTATGGGCTACCTAACTCATCCTGTACTAAAATTTATGGTCGTTTGAAGTGGATCCAAAACTCACAACTTAAGCATAACTTGCAAAATTCTCAATTTGGCTCTTTCCGAATTAGTTCTTTCTAAATTTAACTCTTTCTAATACCGAGATGTTACAATATATCCCTCTTGGGAACATTCTTCCTCGAATGATATCACTCTAAGTAGACTAAGGGTGGTAACATCTAACACCCAGCTCAAACATCAAATATGCAAATTAACACAACATAGCATATCAATTTAAAGAATACCAAGAAAAGGATTAGTACCTTGATTTGGAATTTCTCTGGACTCTAAGAGATATGGGTATCTCTTCTTCATATCCTCCTCAGCCTCCCAAGTAGTTTCCTCAACAAACTGATTCCTCCATAAAACCTTGGCTAATGCTACCTCATTGGTTCTCAACTTGCGAACCTGACGATCAAGTATCTCAACGGGGATCTCCTCATAAGATAGATTGTCCTTAATACCAATATTTTCAATAGGTATTATAAGTGAAGGATCGTACATTACAGTTTTTCAACATTGAAATGTGGAATACCGGATGGACTGCTGCTAACTCTGGCAGTAGCTCCAACTCATAGGATACATTGCCAATTCTCTTGGATATCCTGTAAGGACCAATATACCGGGGACTAAACTTCCTCTTCTTGCCAAACCTCATAACACCATTCATGGGTGAAATCTTCAAATAAACTCAATCGTCCACCTCAAACTCTAAGTTTCTTCTCCTAACATCGGTATAGGATTTTTGACGACTTTGCATTGTTTTAAACCTTTCTTGAATGATCTTCACTTTCAACATAGCTTGATGAACCAAGTCTGGTCCTATCAACCCGGCTTCACCAACTTTAAACCATCCAATAGGAGATCTACATCTTCTCCCATACAGAGCCTCATAAGGAGCCATCTGGATACTAGAGTTATAGCTATTGTTGTAGGCAAACTCAATGAGAGGAAAGTGATCATCCCAATTACCCTTGAAATCAATCACACACACCATCAACATATCCTCCAAAGTCTAAATTGTGCACGCTGCTTGACCATCAGTCTGAGAATGGAAAGCAGTACTCAAATTTACCTTCGAAACCAAACCTTTCTAAAAGGACTTCAAGAATTGTGCGGTGAATTACGCACCTCTTTCTGAAATGATGGACACCATAACTCCATGAAGTCTGACTACCTCTTGAATATATAATCTGGCATAATCTTATTCTGAAAAAGTAGTCTTTATTGGTAAGAAATGAGCTGATTTAGTCATTCAATCTACAATCACCCAAATCGAATCACGCTTCATGCAAGACCGAGGCAAACCAGTAATGAAATCCATATTGATCATTTCCCACTTCCATTCCGGAATATCTATGTTATGAGCCATACCACCAACCTCTGGTGCTCTACCTTGACTTGTTGACAATTTGGGCACCTAGCAACGAACTCTGCAATACACCTTTTCATACTACTCCACCAATAGACTTCTCTAAAGTAACGATAAATCTTTGTGGAACTTGGATGGATAGAGTATCTAGAACTATGAGCTTCCTCCATGATCCCCTCTTGGAGTCCATCCACCTTTGATACATACAATCTACCTTGATACCTCAATACACCATCACCCCCTTGTTCAAAAGCCACCACCTTCTACTTATGAACATTTTCCTTCAATTCAAGCAAAACTGGATCTTGGTCTTGTTTCTCTTTAACTTCAAACACAAGTGATGATTCAGCCCCATTAATCATCACTACTCCTCCTTAATTGGAATCCATTAACTAGACTCCCAATCGTATAAGTCTGTGCACATATTTTGCTAACTCTTTCTTTCCTTCCTCAACATGGAAAGTACTGCTCATAGATAACATGCTCAATGCATCAACAACAACATTAGCTTTACCTGGGTGGTAGAGAATACTCATGTCATAATTCTTGAGTAACGCCAACCACCTTCTATGTCTGAGATTAAGCTCTTTCTAACTTAACACATACTGAAAACTCTTGTGATCAGTGAACCCATCAACATGAATACCATAGAGATAGTGACGCCATATTTTCAATGCAAACACTATAGCAGCAAACTCTAGATCATGGGTTGGGTAATTGGTCTAGTGGATCTTAAGTTGTTTGGAGACATAAGCTATAACTTTTTCATTCTTCATTAATACATCACCTAGTTCAACTCTGGACGCATCACAATACACAATAAAGCCTTGTATACCCTCCGGTAAGGTCAACACTGGGGTAGTAGTCAACCGCGTCTTCAATTCCTGAAAGCTTTTATCACAAGCTTCAGACCATTGAAACATTGATGTCTTCTGAGACAACTTTGTAAACGTGGATGAAATTGATGAGAACCCCTCGACAAACCTTCTATAATAACCAGCCAATCCCAAGAAACTCCTAATATCAGATGGAGATATGGGTCTAGGCTAGTTCTGCACTACCTCTATCTTCTAAGTGTCAACTCAAATCCCATCACTAGAAACAATGTTGCCTAAGAACGCCACGGACTCAAGACAAAACTCACACTTTGAAAATTTGGCATACAATTCTCTATCTCTAAGAGTTTAAGGAACTACTCTGAGATGACTAGCATTATCCTCATCATTCCTTGAATAAATCAGAATGTCATCAATGAATACGATAACAAACATATCAAGATAAGGCTTAAACACTCTTATCATAAGATCCATGAACACTGCAGGATCATTAGTTAAACCAAAAGACATAACCAGAAACTTATAATGACCATAACGGTCCTCAATGATATCTTTGGAATGCCACATTCCCTTACTTTCAACTGATTATAGCCAAATCTGAGGTCTATCTTTGAAAAATAGGTGGCACCTTGAAGTTGATCGAAAAGATCATCGATTCTCGGAAGGAGATACTTATTTTTTTTGTAGTAACCTTGTTCAATTGACTGTAGTCAATACACATCCTAAGAGAACCATTTTTTTTCCTCACAAATAAGGCCAGAGTGCCCCAAGGTGAGACACTTGGTCGAATGAAACACTTATCAAAAAGGTCATTCAACTGCTCTTATAACTCTTTTAACTCAGTTGGAGCCATTCTATATGGCGGAATAGAGATAGGACGAGTATTAGGAAGAATATCTATACCGAAGTATATTTCTCTCTTAGGAGGGACTCCGGGAAGATCGTCCGGGAAGACCTCTGGAAACTCACACACAACTGGAGCTGACTGAATAGGTGATATCTGAACACTAGATTTATTAACTTGGACTAACTGATATATGCACCCCTAGGAAACTAACTTTCTGACCTTAAGGTACAAAATAAAACGACCCTTAGGCACTGCTGAACTACTCCTCCACTCAATAACAGACTCATTAGGAAACTAAAACTTAACTACTCTAGTTCTACAATCAACTGAGGCATAACAAGCATGAAGTCAGTCCATACCTAGAATAACATCGAAGTCAACTATATCTACCTTGACTAAGTCAGCCATGGTGTCCTTGTGATTGATAGAAATGGTACAATCACGATAAACTCTCACAGCTAGAACAGATTCACCAACAAATGTGGAAACACTGAAGAACTCAAGAAGTTGTTCAGGAATAACACCGAATCTCATAGAAATATTTGGAGTCATGAAAGATAGACTCGCACCAGAATCAAGTAAAGCATAAATATCAAAAGTAAAGACTTTGATCATACCAGCAACAACATCTGGTGAATTCTCTTGTTCTTGACAACTAGTGATAGCATAGAGATGGTTTGCTCTCCGCCTGCCCCTAAAGTAGCTCCTCTAGGTGCAATTATGTCTGGCAGAGCCACTGAAGAAGATTGGGCTTTATTGCCCCCATTTTCATTACCCTGCCTATTTTTAAGGCACTCTCTCATGAAGTGACTTGTCTGACCACACTTGAAGCAATCAGTGGAGCCATCACGACACGCTCTTGGGTGGTTCCTACCATACTTAGCACATGCAGGAGTCAAATTACCTCATTGTGCCATACTACCTTGAGATTGTACAGGTCTAGCTATGAAGTTCCAAGAATTATGATTCTTGAACTCACGTTTGTTCTTTGGTGCATGTGCACTAGCAGATGATGGAGCAGGTCAATTTGGCTTTTGTTGAAAGGATGACCAATTTGCATTGCTCTTCTGCTGCCCGGACTCATTTCTAGTTGTCTTTGCCTTCTTGTTTCGGAACTCTTCTCTATCTCTCAGCTTATCTTTCTCAACCTGTTGCACATGGATCATCAACCATGCTATGTCCATATCCCCTATCAACATCGGAGCCTTACCCTCTTTGATTGATAGATGAGACAACCCAGGCACGAACAAGCTCATCCTGCTCCTCATATAAGTAACCATTTCTAGAGCATAACGAGATAGTTGAGTGAACTTGAGGTTGTATTCATGCGTACTCATAAATTCCTGCTTAAGAGTGAGGAATTCTCTTACCATTGCTTCTCTCAGTTCACGGGGAAAGAAATGCCCCATGAAGGCTTCTATGAACATAGCCCAGCTCACAATTAGTAGACCCTCAGCTCTACTATTCTTCTATTGGTCTTACCAGACTCTAGCAACACCCTTCAATTGGTATGCAGCTAATTCCACACACTCAGAATCTGCAACATGCATCACCTCAAACACTTTATGCAACTCTTCCACAAAGTTTTTCAGATCCTCAATGACACTTGAACCAGGGAAGTCTGGAGGATTCATCATCAAGAACTCATGGATCCTGGATGTATCAGCCACATCTTATCGATTCCCTCTTTGTTATCCAGCTTGGTTGGTCACAACATGACTCAACATCCGGATAGCATCCCGAAACTCAGCATTAGTGACCTCACCTTGGGGTTGCACTTCTGGTGCATTGGGAACCACATGACCCTGGGGATCAACATTCCTCATAGCACGACGACCTCGAACAACACTTCATAGAGGCATGATCTGAAAGATACACGCAAGCACGAATTTGAAAGGAACTTTTATAAAGTTGAACTTTATCACACAAAAAGAGAATGAAAAAAAGGAATTGTTTCAAAAATGTTGCAGCCTCCTAATAATAGATGTGGCGTGCTTCACACCGATAGCAAGGACTCTATAGACACGTCTTCATAGAAACCCTAGGACTCTTAAACTTTGTGCTCTGATATAAAGTTTGTCCGGCCTCGAGCCTATACCTTAGACGGGGCTGGCACTCGAGAACCATTTATGGCCCCAAGAGAACCCTTGGCCTGGCTCAATAGTCAGCAGAAGACTTACTCAACAATAATCAAACTTTAAAAGTAAAGCTTTAACTCAAATCCAATATGATTAACTTGAAACATTTAAAAATATTCAAACTGGCCACAAGGGGCAACTCAAGTCCTAAACATTAAAAAACAAAAATGGAAAAGACCCTCAACTACTATTGTCTATGAAGCCTCTAATACTATGAGGGATGTCGAGACAAGACCCCCGATCATCCTAACAAAACTGAAATAATAAAAATAAATGAGGGATCCTCTGGAAGCAATGAGTCTCACCAAATAACTCTTGAACTGCAAGTGGTATCAGCAAAGCGCCTATTGATGACCCTAGTTACCTAAATTTTAATCATGAAACAATGCAGGCCAAATGGTATCAGTATATAAAATGTACGAGCATGTAAGGGGAACACTAAACATAACTTGCAAGCTTGAACTGATAAAAGGAAACCATACTTACCTCAACTCAACTAGACTCAAGGATACTCAAGAGTCTTAAAGATACTCAAGAAACTCAAAGATACTCAAGAACTCAAAAGTATTCAACTCAACAGAGTATAAAAACAACAATAAAGATGCAGTTTCTATAAAGCGTTTAAAATAGTAGATAACAACTTAATGTATTTAAAAATACAATAATAACTCTTCTTTGGGAGATTCTCTAACAGACAACCATCACAATGAGCTATTTGATGATACAATATCTCACCCATGCTGCCTTAACTGTCCTATACCTTACCGGAGTACAAGGCATCCTCAACTAAGTGGATATACTAAGCTATTCTTAAAAAGCAATAAGGAATCATCAGTGCTCAATATTGGTAATCAATACTACTCCCAATAATATAACTAAGATCATAGGTTTAAAAACATTTCCTCATCCTTGAACATTGAGATTATTACTCAAAATATTCTCTTAAAAGAGATTATACTCAAAACTTCTCAAGAAATCATTTGGAAATCGATGTTTTCCCACATTTTAAATGTAAAAGCAATTATTCTTTGGAATACTTAGTTCCCATATATTCATTTTGAAAAATGAAACTCAACTCTCCTCATCTTGAAATTCAAGTACTCAAGTTTTAAAACAAGTTTTAAAAGATTGTAAACGACTTCTCAAAATGACTTGAAAGAACTCTCAAAACTTTACTCTTAACTCCACCTTGAATTTTAATTATAAATTCAAGGGTTATGATTCATGTTATGAAGGATCTATCGATGTTTAGATATAGTTTAGAGTAGTTAGAATCAGAAAGGAGTAAAGGTACACCTTAAAGGGACTCAAACAGAGCAAACAACTTAAAAACATGACGGGGTAGGCAACCCTAGCGCACTGAGTGGTGCGGGGCGCCAGCCCTAAAACATCAGAGCCTCTTTTTTGGTGCACTGCTATCGCAGTGCACAAGCCTCTTCCCAGAAATTTCCGACAAATTTTCTTCTTGTTTTCTGACCCTAATTTGTCTAGAATCGATTATTTTCCTCAATTTTTCCTTAGATTCAATTACCCAATACAATTACACAAGAATATACTAAAAAAAAAAAACCCAAACTCATAATGTTTATCTCAAGAACTCATCAAACCCATCCAAATTCAAGAACGAAAGCAACACTTCAAGAACACTCATTAAGAACTTAAATTTCTCAATATTTAAGGATATATTCGCAAAAGAAACTCATGATTGGTGTGTGGGTGAACGAACCCAACACTGTTAAAACTTACATACCTTAATTTGGCGTAACAATCCTTGATTCGCAAGAAATCATGTTCGTTCTTCTTTTGTCCTCTTTTCCTCTTCATGAACTTCTCTCAAAACCGTAAGTGTAATTTAGGATTGTGAAAACTAACCCAAATCAGTTTAGACCCCTAAATTATTACTAAAAATGTTTAAAGCTGATGAGGTAAGGCAAAGATCAAAATACTCCTCACTAATTTGGGTAAATTTTCTTAACTGAACATGCTGACTTCAAATAGGCATATCTCCCTCATCCAAACTCAAAATTTAACAAACTCAGTGGAGTTGGAAAGATGATTCCAAGACCCTTCGTTTGATGTCTTATGGGCCACCTAACTCATCATGTACGAAATATTATTGTCATTTGGAGTTGACCAAAAACTCACAACTTAAGCATAACTCGCAAAATTCGCAATTTAGCTATTTCCAATTTAGCGCTTTCTAAATTTAGCTCTTTCTAAAATAGGATGTTACAGTCCATTCTGCGAAAGGAGTTTCAAGGTGATTCAAAGGTCATCGATGTAAGATTGCAATCACTTCGCGTGACTTTGAAACCTTGATGATTTTTTGTCCAGAGCAGTGGCAATTGTTAGCAAAATGAGATCCTATGGCCAGAAAGTTACTAATCAGACCATTGTGGAAAAGATACTGTGAAGCATGACTCTAAAATTCGATCATGTAGTTGCTGCTATAGAAGAGTCTAAAGATCTATCATTTTTTTGTTTTGATGAACAGATGGGATATTTTCAAGCTCACGAGGGGAGAATCAATCGATCTGTAGAAAAGAATGAAGAGAAAGTATTCAAAGTGAAAGAATCAGCAACTAAATATAGAGAAAATAGTGGTCAAGAAAGCAGAGGTCGAGGAAGAAGAGGATTCTACGGTTGTCGATGTCGAGGAAGAAGAGGATTCTACGGTTGTCAATGTCGAGGATATGGAAGAGGCAGAGTAAGAAATGATGGGCATAGGTAGTCCAATAAGCAAGGTAACATAAAAAATGGCATTCAATGTCATCATTGCTAGCGCTACGGGCATATAAGGGCTGATAGTTGGTATAAGAACCAGAAAATGAATTTTGCAGTAGGAGAAAATAAGGAAGAGAATTATCTCTTTATGGCCTGCGTTGATACAGACCATAAGCCAAGTGGTTTATAGTTTTTAGATAGTGGATTTTCAAATCATATGATAAGCACCAAATCTTTGTTCCAGGAACTAGATGAGAAGAAAAAGAAAAAGGTGCGGCTTGGCAACACAAAAGAGATGCAGGTTGAAAGAAAAGGCATCGTGGGTATTGACACTAGCTATGACAAAGTAAATATGTTGGACAGCATTCAATTTGTACCTGACTTAGGATACAATTTGTTGAGTGTTAGATAACTAATGTCCGATGAGCATTCTCTTTGGTTTGATGACAATGCTTGTATCTTAAAAATAAGAAGTCAAGTGTCACACCCTGAGCCTCTAACTTGGATGTGGTCGGCACTCGTGAACCAATGTTGGCCCCAACCGAACCCTTGGCCTGGCTCAATACTAAGCGGAGGACTTACTCAACAATAACATAACTTTAAAAGTAGAGCTTAATTAACTCAAATATCAAGATGATTAACCCAGAACATTTAAAAATATTCAAATTGGCCATAAGGGGTAACTCAAGTCCTAAACATTTACAAAAACAAATATGGAAAAGATTCCTCAACTACTACTGTCTATAAAGCCTCTAATACTATGAGGGATGTCGGGACAAGACCCCTGATCATCATAACAAAACTGAAATAATAGAAATAAATTAGGGATCCTCTAGAAGCAAGGAGGCTTACCAAACAACTCTTGGACTACAAGTGGTATAAACGAAGCACCTGTTGATAACCCTAGTTACCTATATCTTCATCATGAAACATACAGGCCAAATGGCATCAGTACATTAAATGTATGAGCATGCAAAGGGAACACTGAACATAACCTACAAACTTGAACTGATAAAAGGAAGTCATACTTACCTCAACTCCACTCGACTCAAGAATAATCAAGAGACTTAAACATAATCAAGAAACTCAAATATACTCAAGAACTCAGAAGTACTCAACTCAACATAGTATAAAAACAACAATAAAGATGCATTTTATATAAAACGTTTAAAACATTAGATAACAACTCAATGTATTTAAAAATACAATAATAACTCTTATTTGGGATATTTTCTAACTGACAACCATCACTATGAACTAGGTGATGATACAACGTCTCTCCCACGCTGCCAGAACTATCCTATACCTTGCCGGAGTATAATACATCCTCAACTAAGTGGATCCACTAAGCTCTGCTTAAAACACAATAAGGAATCAACTGAAAAGTATGTCCCTTTCTACCCACGTTGGCTACATGGTTTTTGAGGACTTTGAGTTATTTGAACTAGTCTCCATATCGGTGCTCAATACTACTCCCAATAATATAATTCAGCTCATACGTTTAAAAACATTTCCTTATCCTCAAAATTGAGATTATTACTCAAAAGATTTTCTTAAAAGAGATTATACTCAAAACTCCTCATGAACTCATTTGGAAATCGATGTTCCCTCTCATTTTAAATGTAAAAACATTACTCTTAGGACTACTTAGTTCCCATATATTCATTTTAAAGAATGAAACTCAAATGTCCTCATTCTCATACTCAAGTACTCAAGTCTTAAAACAAGTTTTAAAAGATTGTAAAAGACTTCTCAAAATGACTCGACAGAACCCTCAAGACTTTACTCTTAACTCTACCTTGAAATTGAATTGTTAGTTCAAGTGTTACAATTCATGTTATTAAGGATCTCTTGATGTTTAGATGTGGTTTGGAGTTGTTAGAATCAGAAAGAAGTAAAGGTACACTTTAAAAGCAATCAGATGGAGCAAACGACGGAAATAAGGTGGGGCAGGCGACCTTAGTGCACTGCTGGCTTTGGCCGCCAAAACCTATATTTCAAAGGGCTCTTTTTGGTGTACTGTAGGGGCGGCGCACCAGCCCTCCTAGAGCATAAGTGCGCGTCGCGCCATTCCTCTCCCAAAACGATCCGACAAATGTTTTTTCTCATTTTCTGACCCTAACTCGCCTAGAATCGATTGTTTTCCTCAAATTTTCCATATATTAAATTACACAATGCAATACATGAGAGTCTACTCATTTTTCCTCAAGAACAACTCTAAAAATTTAAAACCTACCTCAAGAACTCATTAAACTCGATAAAGAATGCATGAAGGACAAAACCTCAAGAACACCGTTCAAATAATGGATGAAATTGACATGATTGGTGTGTGGCTGAATGAATCCAACACTATAAAACTTACATACCTCAATTTGGCGAAATTCCTCGACAAATCTGAGGAATCTTGACGAACACCTTGAATCTCTGCTCTTGAACTCCTCTCAAAACCCTAAGCGTAATTTAGGATTGTGAAAACTGACCCAAATCAGTTTAGACCCTTAAAATATTACTAAAAATGTTTAAAGCTGATGGGGTAAGGAAAAGTCCAAAATACCCCTTAGTAATTCGGGTAAATTTCCTTAACTGGATAGGCTGACTTCAAACGGGCATATCTTCCTCATTCAAACTTGAAATTTAACAAACTCGGTGGCATTGGAAAAAGTACTCAAAGACCTTTCATTTGATATCTTATAGGCAACCTAACTCATCCTGTAATGAAAGTTATGGTCGTTTGAAGTTGACCCAAAACTCACAACTTAAGCATAACTTGCCAATTTATCAATTTGGTTCTTTCCAAATTAGTTCTTTTTAAATTTAACTATTTCTAATACCGAGGTGTTACATAAAGCAAAAAGGTGCACATCACTATGACGCCAAACAAGATGTTTCCGCTGGGTGCTTCTAACATGGAAAGTTTTGCACTTGCTGCAAGTGCAAAGGATGAGTCGAAGTTGTGGCATTTGAGATATGTTCACCTCAATATAAAGGGTCTGAAATTGCTAGTTAACAAAGGTATGGTTCTTGGACTACCAAAAATTGATTCTATTGAATTGTGTGAGTGGTGCATTTATGGAAAACAAACTAGAAAGTATTTTCCCGTTGGAAAGGCTTGGAGGGCTTCAAAGTGTCTTGAATTGATACATGCTGATTTATGTGGACCTATGCATACTACATCTTTTAGTGGGAGTCGTTATTTTCTACTCTTTACTGATGATTGTAGTCGCATGAGTTGGGTCTATATTTTGGAAAGCAAATCAGAAACATTTCAGAAATTCAAGCACTTCAAACCCAAGGTTGAGAAACAAAGTGGTATGTTCATCAAAAAATTTCACACAGATATTCTTGTCCAAGGAATTTAATTTCTTTTGTGAAGAAATTGGCATCCATAGGGAGCTGACAACACCTTATACTCCGGAGAAAAATGGTATTGCTGAGCGAAAAAATGCAATGTTGTAGAGATGGCAAGAAGCATGTTACAAGAAGGGAGTTTCGAATCATTTTTGGGCTAAAGTTGTGGCGACATCAGTCCATTTATTGAATATGTCTCCCACAAAGGTTGTTATGTGTCAAACTCCATTTGAAGCTTGGAAGGGTAATAAACCATCTGTAAGTTACTTAAGATTTTTTGGATGTATTGCTTATGATTTGGTAAATTCCCAATTTCGTCATAAGTTGGATGAAAATTTTGAAAACTATATTTTTATTGGTTACTTCACAAAATCTAAAGCATATACAATGTATAACCTTCTTAGTAGAAAGATTTTAATTAGAAGGGAAGTAGTATTTGATGAAATGGCAAGCTGGAATTGGAGTGGAAGCAACGATAAGATGCAAGAAAAGATTCCTATGCCCACTTGAATCACTTTTGATGCAATTCAGCAGCCAACTCTTACAGCTATTGCAGCCAATTCTTGTACCACTTCTCCAGATTCATCTTCTTCAACTTCAGGGAGTAGAAACTTTTCATCTACAACTCTTGAAGAGTCTTCAGATGAGCCAATTCCATTAAGAAGATCAACAAGGCTTAAAAAGTCGAACCCTAAGTATGCTAATGACATGTATACAACTTGTCAATTTTCTTTTGCTGTTTCAGATCCTACACATTATGGAGGAGCAGCAGAAAAGAAAAAGTGGTGGAGAGCGATGTTAGAAGAGATGAAATCTATCGGATAGAATGGCACATGGGAGATGGGGGGAATTACCAAAAGATTAAAATGCAATTGGTTTGAAATTGGTGTTCAAGACAAAGTTTACAGCGCCTGGGAGCCTACAGAAACATAAAGCTCATCTTGTGGCAAAAGGATATGCGCAACAATACGGTATTGATTTTGAAGAAACATTTTCTCTGGTCTCTCGATTTGAAACTGTTAGACTTGTTCTGGCATTGGTTGCACAATCCCAACGGCAAGTTTATCAATTTGTTGTCAAGTTGGCATTTGTCTATAGAGACTTACAAGAAGAGGTCTACGTAGCACACCCAGAAGGTTTGAAAAAGAAGGGCAATGAAACAAAGGTCTACCAACTAAAAAAGGCATTTATGGTTTGAAGCAAGCCCCTCGAGCGTGGTATAGCAAAATTGATGGGTATTTTCAGAGAAAGGGATCTATGAGAAGTGAGAATGAACCCACGTTGTATGTAAATAAGAAAGGTAATGATTTTATCATTGTTTGCCTTTACGTTGATGATATCATTTATACTAGCTCTTCTATTTCTCTTGTGGATGAATTCAAGTCTCAAATGATGAATGAGTTTGAGATGTCAGAAATGGGGTTATTACATTATTTTCTTGGCCTTGAAGTCCATCAAGTTGAAGATGGAATATTTCTCTCCCAAAGGAAATATGCCAAGGACCTTCTCATAATGTTTGGTTTTCTTAATTCTAAGCATGCTGCTACACCAATTAATGATGGTGAAAATTGTAGCTTAAGGATGTAGCAGAGATGGATGATGCTAGATGTTTCAAAAGCATGGTTGGAGATTTAATTTACCTAACCCATACTTGCCCTGATATTGCATTCTCTGTTGGTGTCATTTCCAGGTTTATGCAACAACCTTCAAAGGTTCATTTTGGAGCAACAAAAAGGGTTTTGCATTATATCACTGGAACTATGGACTATGGGATTTGGTACTCACAAGTTTCCAATTTCAAATTATGTGGGTTCACTGATAGCGACTTTTCTGGTTCGTTGGATGATAGACGGAGCATTTCAGCTCATGTTTTTACTCTTGGGTCAGGAGTAATAAATTAGAGCTCAAAGACGCAAGCTACAACAACCTTATGCATGTCTGAAGCTGAGTACATTGTGATTACTTCAGCCACTTGCCAAGCCATCTGGCTAAGAAGGATGTTAGCAGAACTTTAGCATAAGCAAGAAAGTGCAACAGAGATATACTATGACAACAAAGCATCGATCTCAATGACAAATAATCCAAGTTTTCACAGTAGAACTAAGCACATTAATGTTCACTTTAATTTCATTCATTATTTGGTTGCAAAGGAGGAGATAATATTGAAGTATTGTAGAACTCATAAGCAATTAGCTGATATACTGACGAAGTCTTTGACCGTAGACAAGCTTATCTATTTGAGGGCTTTTCTTGATGTCTGTAACTTTGAATCAAGGGGGAGTATTGAAGACTGATTCAAAGTATGACCTGGTAAAATTTAATTTGTTAGTAGTTTCCTATTTCCTTGGGTTTTAGCAGTCATGCTGGATTATTTTCTAGTTTTCTGATATTAGATAGTCGTTGCTTAGTTAGTGGAGTAGTGGTCAACTTAGTGACTTAGTGGTTTGTTTATTTGTAAGCCTATTTAAAAGACAGTACTTTGCTTTGATTTGAATATACAGAAAAGCTGAGATTTCAGCACATATCGAGATCTTTTACTTTCAGCCTTTGGTCTTAAAGTTTTGTTGTCTCTTTTCCTGACACTGAATTGAGCCTACGTAGAACTTAACTAAGCTTTATCAAAATATAACTGATTTTGAGTCAAGCAAGCCTAATTAAGCTACGTTAAAATATAATCAAGTTAATGTTGAGTTTGAGTTCGGGTCTCTAGTGTTTAGTATCATGCATAGTACTATTCAATTACGGGAAAAAAATTACAATAAATATATTGATTAATAAAAATATAAGCAAATACTATTAAATTATTACATGGCTAGTTTATGACATAGACAGTTGTGCATTATCTTTTAAAAAGTTCTTCATTCCAAGAATTCAAAGCTGAAACCTATAATTTTGTCACGCCCCGAGCCTAGACCCTGGACGTGGCAGGCACTCGAGAACCATTACATTCCCCAAGCGAACCCTTGGCCTGGCTCAACTCTCAGCGGAAGACTTACTCAACATTAGATAAACTCAAATATAAAGTTTTAACTCAAACGTCTCAAATACTTAACTTAGAACATTTAAAAACATTCAAACTAGCCACAAGGGTAACTCGAGTCTAGAACATTAACAATAGAAAATGAAACAGACTTCTCAACTGCTACTGTCTATCTATGAAGCCTCTAATACTATGAGGGATGTCGGGACAAGACCTCCGATAATCCTAACAAAACTAAAATAACGGAAATAAATAAAGGATCCTCTGGAAGCAAGGAGGCTCACCAAAGCTAACTCGAACTGTTATGGAATCAACGAAGCGTCTGTTGATGACCTTGATCTCATATATCTGCATCATGAAATGATACAGGCCAAATGGATCAGTACATTGAATGTACGGGCATTTAAGGGGAACACTGAACATAACATAAAAGCTTGAACTTGGAAAGAAGGAAACATACTAACCACAACTCAACCTCAGCTCATGGATATTCAACACAATACAGTATAAAAACAACAGTAAAGATGCAGTTTGTATAAAGCATTTAAAATAGTAGATAAAAACTCAATGTATTTAAAAATACAATAAATATGCAGTTTTTATGTAAAGATTCAAAATAACTCAATTTGAGAGATTCTCTAACCGACAACCATCACTATAAGCTATATGATGATACAGCGTCCCGCCCACGCTGCCAGATCTTTCCTATACCTTACCGGAGTATAAGACATACTCAACTAAGTGGATCCACTAATCTATGCTTAAAAAGTAATAAGGAATCATCTAAAAATTATGACCCTTTCTAACCACGTTTGGCTACATGGTTTATTAGGACTTTGAATTGGATGAACTCGTCCCCATATCGGTGTTCAATACTACTCCCAAAAATATAACTCAGCTCATATGTTTAAAAACATTTCCTCATCCTCAAGCTTTGAGATTATTACTCAAAATGTTCTCTTAAAATAGATTATGCTCAAAAAAACCTCATGAACTCGTTTGGAAATCGATGTTTCCTCTCATTTTAAATGTAAAAACATTTACTCTAGGGAATACTTAGTTCCCATATATTCATTTTGAAAAATGAAACTTAACTCTCTTCATCCTCAAACTCAAGTACTCGTGTTTTAAAACAAATTTTAAAATATTGTAAAAGACTTCTCAAAATGACTCGAAAGAACTCTCAAGACTTTTACTCTTGACTCTGCCTTGAATTTAAATTATGAATTCAAGAGTTATGATTCATGTTATGAAGGATATCTTGATGTTTAGATGTATTTTAGAGTAGTTAGAATCAGAAGGGAGTAAAGGTACACTTTAAAAGAACTTAGACGGAGTAACCGACGGAAAAATGGTGGGGGAAGGAGACCCTAGCGCCAGACCCTAAACTTCAGAGACTCAAATGTGACGCACTGTTGGTGCGCCGCCCCAGCCCCTCCCAGAACATTTTGATGAATTTTCTTCTTTTATTTTTTGCCCTAATTCACCTAGAATCTAATGGTTTCTAACTCACTTAGATTCGAATACCTAACATAAGTACACGAAAATATACTCAAAAACCACCTTCAAACTCCTAACAGTCATCTCAAGAACTCATCAAACTCATCATTAACGATTTAAGAACGAAACTTCAAGAAACTTTTCAAGAACTCAAGTCATTCTACCTCAAAAAAGAAATTACGGATTTAAAATTACATGATTGGAGTGTGGCTGAAAGAATCCAACACTATGAGAGCTTACATACCTTAATTTGGCGAAAAAAATTCTTAATTAGCAAGAACCTTGATCGTTCTTCCTTTTCTCCTATTTTCCTCTTATTGAACTATTCTCAAAATTTTAAGCGTATTTTAGGATTGTAAAAAAGACCCAAATCAGTTTAGACCCCTAAAATATTACTAAAAATGTTTAAAGCTAATGTGGTAAGGAAAAGACCAAAATACCCCTCACTAATTCGGGTAAATTTCCTTAACTGGACAGGCTGACTTCAAACGGGCATATCTCCCTCATCCGAACTCGAAATTTAACAAACTTGGTGGCGTTGGAAAGAGATTCAAGAACCTTTCATTTGATATCTTATGGGCCACCTAACTCATCCTTTACCGAAAGTTATGGCCGTTTGAAGTTGACCCAAAACTCACAACTTAAGCTAAACTTGAACAAATCCAAATTAGCTCTTTCCAAATTAGTTCTTTCTAAATTTAACTCTTTCTAATACCAAGGTTTTACAAAATTAAAAGTGAATGATTCTCAATCATTCTATTACACCCTCGTGGATATTCAACAATTCAATAACAGAAGGTCTAAAAAAAATACAATATAACATATCCAATGAAATTTTATAAATGTAGGTGTTTAGAGGGGTAGAAAGCACGCACATCGTACCTCTACCTTGGGGAGATAGAAATTGTTTTCGAAGGATCCTCAACTCATGTATAATAAATCAAAGTAGTTATGAAAAGGAAAAAATGATAATGAAGAAAACATAACAACTAATAAGGAAATAATAACAACTAGACAATTATACAATAGCTGATAATGATAGATATCAAAGCAAGAAACTGCAAAAATGTGGTTAATACTATGACAAACATCACCAAACCTAAATTCATCTAAAAAAAAGACAAAGCTTTACTAACTACTAACTTTCTACCATAATCACCAACCTCCGCACCCTCCTATGTAAGGTCATGTTCTCAATAAGTTGAAGTTGCATCATATTGTTCTGTCTACTTACTCTTCTCAATACTTATTCGGCTCACCTTTTCCTCTTCCTCTCCCTCTCCGCGTACCCACTATATCCTTCCTCTCACACCTCTTCATTATGACATTTGCGCATTTCCTCTTCACATGTCCAAATTATCTCAGTTTCACTTCCCTCATCTTGTCCACCACGGATGCCTCTCCCATATTGTCACAGATATCATCATTCCTAATCTTATCACTTCTTTTATTCCTACACATCCATCTCAATATCCCTGTTTCCGCAACCTACATCTTCCAAACATAAAAGTTTTTTACTGAAAAACACTTCATCCCATACAACAAAATCAGTTTAACCACTACTCAATAGTACTTATCTTTTCTAACCAAACAAAATACAAAATCATAAATATATAGTGCAAACAAATATATATTTTGAGAGTGTATATAACTTAGATCTATTAAAAAATCATTGATTTTTCTTTTGTGATGACAAATTAGAACTCTAATTCCTTCTTTCTTTCTTCCTTTTTTCTTGTTTGGTGGTGGCATACATGTAGAAAGAAATACACATTTCAAAGATTAAAGCTTTGAGATCTAATTTAATTTGTTTATAGAAATGAAAAAAAAAACGAACATGAAAAAGGATAACAATAAGAAGAAAGCATACCTTAGCACAAATCTGAAACAGCTTCACCTACATGAAAATTAATTTTTGCCTGTCCAAAATGACATAAAACACATACACAAAATAAAAAAAATATCAAACTGCTAATCAATTTGGAATATCAAGAAAAGTGAGAAAAAGAGGTGAATATATATTTTGATAACAAGATATGAAAGGATGTATATACTTTGTTTAAAAGGTACTTCTCGTTTCTATTTATTTATCACCATTTTATGTTTCAAGCTCCTTAAGAAACTGGTAACTTTACCATTGTACTCTTATTTAGAGTTTTCTTGAAGTCAAGTTTTTAATAAATGAATAAGAATTAATTTATTTTGATTAATTAATTTGACCAGTGAACATGAATTAATTATTAGTTTTCCTATGTTGGTCAAATGTATATTTTCAAAGCTAATTACCCTCAAGGGTAAACTAGGAAGTATATTGTCATTTATGTATTGATTTTGTGAAGTGATAAGTATTAAGGAACATCTATTTTTAGTAAAGACGACATGTAAATAGAAACAGAGGTAGTAGAATATCCACATGGATTGCATGAATATGATAACAAAACATTAGGTATAACAATTAAAGAAATAAAATTGAACTAGTTATAGAGAAGAAAATGAATCTTGGGAAAGTATATGAAACTTTAAAATTTTCAACAAAAGAAGTTATGTGATGAATTTGGAAAAGAATGGAATGTTATTTTTTTAATTAATTAATTCAAGGACTCAATTATTTTTCTTTTGTTATTAAAAGAAATACATTATTAATTCAAATTTCAATATTACATTTTTTTTATTATTCTAGGTCAAAACAAGTTGATAGGACCCCCCACCCCCTTTTCTTTTTCTACGTCCCCATATTCCTTGGTGTGGCGATGTAGGGGAAAAAGAGAGGGGTGTGGTTTTTATTACTATTGTGTGTTGGTTATTTGTCATCACCGACTTAACTTATGGTGTGTTTGGAAGTCCTAGAACAAACGAGTATTTTACAGAGAGACGAGAAGGAATTTCATTAATAATTAACCGCTTTGAAAATCTTTAAAGATTAAACCTAAATAACTCTCAACCCAATGATTAAACTAAAATTAGTTGACGTATGTATAAAATGTATATAATATGTGTATGATAGTGTGTAATCATGTATACCAATTAAAAAAGGTAAGCAATGAATTTGTAAGGTAACTGGCATAATTGTCCTTCCAATATAAGTTCATGTCTATGTGCTCTTCATGTAACGTGATACAAAGTTTTTGATCAATAAGGGTTATGGTGCAGTGATAAGTACTCTTTTATCCTTAATCAAGAAGGGTCGGGTTTGATTTCTCTTGAGTACGAAGCCGCCTTTGTCCGGGAGTGTTCCGGCGTGAATTTAAAATTAGTCGGGATCTAATAATACATTAGTCTATTTCATTAGTTTATTTCTTCGAAAAAAATATTTAATAATACATTAGTCTTTTTCATTAGATTATTTCTTCAAAAAAATGTTAACAAAATCAGAACCCAATCAAATATTATTGATTTTTAAAAATGTAAAAAACAAAACAAATAAAAGTCTGTTTGATTTGAGTTTTGAATTGAATCAATTTTTATCCAAATCGTAAATGCCCCAATCAAAAATATTATTGATTTTAAAAAATGTAAAAACCAAACCAAATAAAAGTCAGTTTGACTCGAGTTTTCGAATTGAATCTATTTCTATCCAAATTGTAAACACCCCTAATTATAAATATATTTGATTAATGATTGATTAAAACCTAATTAGGTCATAACCTTGAATGATTTCCCAAATTTAGAGACATGTATTCCCTCCTAAGATTAAAAAGAATGTTGTATTCAACACAAAATATGTTGATTGATTTTCTTATGTTTTTTTTTTTATAAAAAAAATGTAATTTAAGTATTTTTTAATATCTGAAATTTTCAAATTAACTATGACTTAGAATTATGGAGAAAGCCAATTATATCTACAATTTTAAAGTCGATTAAGATTTTTTCTTATATAATTTGTTTTTCTAATAATTAGCTAGTGTTTGACCACATATTTTGGATCAAATTTTAAAAATATATCATTAAATATCTATTTGACCATATATTTGATTCAAAATTTGAAAATAAATCATTAAATATTTTTTTGACCATATAGTTTGGATATGATTTTAACAATTTGTCTTCAAAAAATATCCAACTTCCAATAAATGGCCTAAAATAGTTTTTAGGAGAATTTCACTTTCACGCACAATTATTTTTCCCAATTAAAATGCATGTCCAAATACAAATTCAAGTTTCAAAATTTATGGTCACACGGGATCTTAGTATCTTCAAATCAATTAAAAAAATTGTTATTAAATATTCACTTTTACTTGACCAGTTTAATAAATAAAAAGATAATTTCTCATTTAATTTCTAATTTGTATTTTTTATTCATTATTGTCATTTCATAATACTTTTCAAAATATTGAATTTATTATATTCAAATTCTAATGTATTAAAATTTTAATTTTATAAGTTATTCTCCGGTGTGTCAAGTCAAAACTATTTATCTACAAATTTAGAATTTTCATTAAATTGAAGTAATCTTTTGAATTAATATGTAATCTATAATTAACTACAATCTACATGGTACAATTATATAAAAGGACATATATATGTTGTTCTTTTGAGTCTATCATAGCAATAACGATTTTGTGATTTTATTGGAAATTGCATAGCTTCTGCTGATAATACTTGAGATAATCATGTATGTTTTTGTTCATTCTCCAAACAATTTTTCACATGAATTTTTGTTTCTATTTTTTAAAAAATAAATATTTTTGTTATTTTTTTATATGGAAACTGTTGTTGGTTTTTTTTGCTTGTAAAAGAATGAGAACCTTAGGAGCAGGGGCGGAGCCACCTTGTTCCCAACACCCTTCGTCGAAAAATTATACTATATATACACGTAAAGTTTTGACGTATATTGGTATATATGGTATTTTGGACACCCTAATATAACAAAGTAACCCGCAGTGGAGATGGCTAGAGCTGTCACAAGCCCACTCGCTGCCCCAGTTCGATTCCCGGCATGAGGGTTTTCATTTTTCTATAATTATTTTGCCTTATTGAATTTTGTAAGTAGGTTTGTTCATGGTTATGGTTAAAAAACAAACCGAACCATAATCCGAACCAAACCGATTAAAAAAATCGATATTTGGTTAGGTTTTGTTTTACATTTTGAAACACTGATACTATTTTGTTTGGTTTTGGTTTTTACTAAAACAATAACTGCAAAAATAACCGAACCGATAAATTAGATATATAAATTTTATAATTATTTATTATTATTGATAAACAAAATATAAATATTTTGTTAAATTTTAAGTAACTTAAGTCTTTAACTTTATCATTTTCTCAAGCCCAACACGTAAATTTAGCCCATCTATTACAATCATATCAAAATTCATTACTTTAGTCTTTACTTACCATACCTTTCATAAGATAGTTACACCTTCTCATAATTGAATCACTTTGTTGATGTAATGATAACTTTAGTGTTGTTTAATTGCTTAATTGAACCAACAATAACTTTTCAGTGGATTGCTCATGTACTAGATGTTTGTGTCTATCAAGCTACGTATGTCCTCAAAAATTTATTACTTTTAAACTGAAAAAACCAGAAAAACTGAACCAAACCGAACCAAACCGTCAATAACCAAACAGGAGGTTATTTTTTTCGTTTGGTTTGGTTTGGTTTTAGAAATTTAAGAAAACGACTAGATTGGGTTGCTTTTAACCAATAACCGATTCAAACCGAACCACGAACTCCCCTATTTGTAAGTAAATAAACATGCGTAAGTTTAACATAAATGTTTAGTAGCTTGGTGGTAAATAGTGTCATGCTTGTCTTGAGTGACCCAAGTTCGAATCTCACCTCCAGTAACGATTTTTTTCAATTAAAATTGAATAATTTCCTTATATTTTACTACCTTTTTGTTAAATTTTAATACATTTTCCTTTTGGAATAAGGTTTTAATTGTAAAAAAATCCTTAAATTTTAATACTTTTTCCTTGTGGAATAAGATTTTCTTATATTTTAATACATTTTTCCTTTGTGGAATAAGATTTTCTTAAATTTTAATACATTTTCCTTTTGGAATAATATTTTCGTTCTCTATAAACAGGAGACTCATTTACCCAAATTATATAATAATATTATTAAAAATAGAGTCTCTATAAATCATCGTTTTCTAAAAAAAAATTATTATTCAAAGTTTGGCCCCCTTCATAACATTCCTGGTTACGCCACTGCTTAGAAGATTTGATGAATAAGTCTATTTGTTTCTGTGGGCGTTTGAACATAAAATTTATAAAATTTTGAAGAGAGAAAGAAAGTAGCATTAGAGAAAATTTGAATTGATACTCAAATCGATGGTCTGATTGAACTAATAGTACTACTATAAAATTATGTTCTTTGTTGAAAAAAATTTGAAATAACAGGAAGAGTGACTTTCTGAGATAATAAATATTGATTGAATGAGACCAACTATGTTGTTGTTCTTTTTTAATATTACTATACTCACTTATCGTTCTTTATGTCTATACAATTAACTGAGGGAAAATTATGTAATTACATAATTTAAGATAACATAATCTTCAAAAATTCCTACTAATTGAATTAATTACAAAAGTCTCATTTTTCCTTCTCTCTCTTATGTATCATTTGCTATGTAACGAGTGAAAGAACCATGTATCAGTGAGTTCTGAAAAATCTGAGATTACTGTAATTTGAAAAACTTTCGAGATAGGATGTAATTAGCATCTAAATTATTGGGATTTATGTACTTTATACATAAATTTAAGCATTTGAACTTGTACTTATCAATATCTTATATTTTCTTAATTTTTTTTAAAAAAAATATTCCAATTTTTTCAGAATTCAATATGGAAGGTGAAAATAATAATATTTCTAATTCAAGATTCTTGAAAGGTGTTCTGGATGAACATAACGGTCAGTGCACTAAGGTATGTGTACACACACTCCTCCCATCGAACCTCACTTGTAGGTTTTACTGGATACACATGTTGTTGTTGTTGTTGTTATTATTATTATTATTGTTATTATTGTTGCAAGTCACTCTAGAGATTTTTTTTGTAACAATTCCCAAAAAGTTTAAATTCATAAGAATTTAAATTGTAAACATCATAAGTGTAAGTATTTTGTATGCTATTAAGTCTCCTACAATTGTATCTACAGACAAAATGTAGGCCTCCTTAAAATACTCTCTCTGCTCGGATTTACTTTTCATTTTTTGATATGTCAAAATTGACAAGTAAAAGTAGAAATCAAATTAAAAAATATTTGACAAATAAATCTGAATGAAGGGAGTATGAAATTCCAACATTACTTAGGGATCATAGCACTATAACATTTTATGCTTTATTTTTGTTATCCTCTTTTTGAAATTCATGATTTCAGTGTTGTGTACAGGCTAACGTTAAATTATTCTCATACAGACCGCTTTTTCAAAAAAAGCTAACTCTGAATGATGTTGGAAATAATAGGTTTGTGATCCCTATGAAATATGCAATAATGTATTTCCCTCACATCCAGCATAATGAGGAGATGGACTTTTATGATAGATCAAGAAACTTATGGAACTTTAGGCTTTACTATTGTAAAAGTAGTCAAAAATGGATTTTCACAAAGGGTTGGTCCAAATTTGTGAAAGATAACGGTTTAAGTGTAGGAGATACAATTGTTTTCAACTTGTGTGAATCCAAGAATGGAACAACTTGTGTGATTGATGTGGTGAAGAATATTGAAGGTTTGACAATGGATTTAGTACTCAATCATGTTGTTGCTGTGTTTTTAAGATAATTGAAAATCTCACTTTATTGTGAAGGTTATTGTTGGAATATTTTCTGAATTAATCTTACAGTGAGAATTTTATTCAATATTGTCTGTGTATTTAAGTTAAATCTTACTACTAATACTTAAGTACTTTAATGTTCTCTTTTTTTTTTTTGGGGGG
>JAJOOH010005316.1:0-20309 GCA_029582605.1 Solanum gracilifrons
TCGCATAACGACCATCACCTAAGATAACTCTAAGTCACATTTGTGCAATGTGCAAGTAGCATCCCATACTACTACTTACACTAAGTTCTCCTTTGAAGTCACCATATACTAGTCACATTCATACCCAACAAGTCACAAAAAAGAAGTAACTTATATGTATACAACCCAAGTATAGCATGCATTCTTACATTAGACATATAAGCATTTAAGTCTCTCATTCATTAACTTCATTAAGAATACCTTCATTCATTAAGACACAAGATCAACATTCTTTATTAACATGATCATAAGAGTCCATTCATTACATTAACATTATAAGGAAAACACCATGACTCCTCTCAAATGCCTACTTGTACAATGCATAGATAGCGTCCCATACCACCACCACCCACACGAAGTAGTACATCATTAAGAAGCCATAGTTCATTAACATTCTTTGTCGGGGTAAGCCTTAACCAACATAAACCATGAGAGCTTGACATGGAATCCCGGTGTCACCCTCACTAGAAAATGGATTCCTACCTGCCTAAGGTAGGACCACTGTTCTTTAGCTTAAGTGGATTCACTAGCAGGACCTATGTGGGCACATAGTTATGGGATATGGAGATTGCTACTAAATACCCCGCTTCAACTAACGGATGAGAATCCATCTCAAGAGATTCCTACTAAGTACCCGGCCTCAACTCACGGATGAGCACCCATCTCAAACCATATCCTCTCGATGCTTAACTTTATTGCCCATGGAGTACATTACATTCATTACATTAAATTATTATGGGATAAGGGATTGCTACTAGACACCCCGCCTCAACTCCCGCATGAGCATCCATCCCAAACCCAACATTCATTCATTCATTGGAAAGCTAATAGATTATAAGATGAGAATAGCCTTTCACTTAAGAACCCATTTATTGTGAGAAAGTCCTTTCACAACAAGTCATTAACATTCATTAAAGAACAGTTGAGAATAACCTTTCAATAGACTCAATATTCATTAACATTATCATGGAACTTCATTCATTCATTCAAGTGTGTGTATGTGAGAATAGCCTTTCACATTGTCACCATCTTTCAAAAGTGTTAATAGAGAGATAATATTCAATCCTAACACAATTAGCCTCTAAACATGATCATATTTCCTTCCTTTAGATCACACACAAGCTTTCCATCACATTCATATATACAACATCATGATAATACTTTAATTACCCCCACTATGACTTCAAGGCCATGTTCACAATGTTCATAATAAGTTAACACATTCACCTTTCAAGTGGATCAATACACTAAGTAAGTAAACACCTCCACCTTTCAAGTAGATTAATAGCTCAAGCATTTATCTACTTAACATGAAATTAGGTCATCACTTACCCTTTCAAGGCCATGATCATACGTCACCAACAAATCTTTAAATAATACAATTTGGCATGAATAGTGATTCAATTCAACAATCTAAATAAATTTAGGTATAATCCATCAACATTCATTCATGATCAACAAACCCACTTCAAAAGGCACAATTTAGGAATTGAGAGAAATCCTGTGTTCATAGAGTATTTTCAACATAAATCATCAATTAACTATCAATACAATCATAATTTTTCATTAGAAATCATTTGAAAACGTTTGATGAAAGAACCCATGAGATTGAGTGAAAACCTAAATTTTCATGATTTGAAATATTCTTTGAATTGGCTTCTTGAATGGAAAATTAGACAAGGATCAAGACAACCATATCTTTCTATTACTTCCCATGAAATACCCTTGAATATCGTTTGAAAACCTCAAAGAAATTGACCTTCGGAGCTTGGAGTCTTCACCTTCTATGGAGGTTCTAGAGAGAGATCTTTTGGAGGGGAAGGGTAGTTTGAATTTGGGGTTTTGTAATAATGGAATGTAAAATAGAGTTTAACACTTTTAATACTCTTAAAATACCTTAATAAACTTAAATAACCATCCCCCAACTTATTAGGACTTGGGGTGAATTTACCAATTAACCCTACACTTGCCGAGCCAAGATAGAATTACAGGTCTCATTCACGAGACCCCCATCAACGGACCGTGGATGGGTGACGGGACCGTACTGTCCCTTCGTGATTCATTATTATGGCCTTTTTTGGGGTCCCTTGACCTACGGAGGCCATCCAAGGGGAGTGGATAGACCTACGGGGCGTGGACCCCTTCCGTAGGTCAGCCCATTTTAGCCAACTTTCTGTTTTGGGGCATCCTTGGGGTTTAGACTTAGGTTCGTCCTCAAGGACCCCTAGGTTGGTCCTTGGGGAGTTGTACCTTGATGTTTGCCCCTAAACCTCTGGACCAAGACTCGGGACAACATCAAACCTCACACCAAACTCAAACATACACGTTATGCTCTAGTTTCACTAGTTCATTTTTAGGGTCGGTACAATGCCTTGTTGATTGTAAATGCTAAGATGTGGAAGAGATACTTCCTGTAATGAATTGATAAGCATGATTGAATGAATGTGAAATGTTTACTCACATGAATGATTCTAGGTTGAAGGGATTGTTCACCTAAAATGAATCTTGTCACGACCCAATGGAACCCCCTAGATGTAACATAGCACCTAGAAGAACCCCGAAAGGGACTATGTAAGCCATTTAGCATATCATATCATAAAGAAATAACAATAAAGAGAAACACATTTCGAGTCTTAAGAAATTTTTCATAAAAGCAAAGCGGAAGACTAGAATTGTCTCAATTAGCCATCTATTACAATCGAAGTATCAAATATGGTCACAGCCCTTCCAACATAGTTCTCAAATGAAAGTACCATAAAGGAACTAGAAAAGTATCTTCCTCCCTCGAATCATGGGGACTCACCAAATAGCAAGCAGAATAGTCGATCAAAGCTTGAACAAGAAGGAGATCACCTCAAGAACCAGACCCTACACTTATAGAAAAATGTAGAAAATATGGGTTAGTACAAAAATGCACTAACTATGATATCCATGCAAGAAATCATGAAGACATGCTAAAAAGGGACATTTTAGCTGAAAACCATGCACTTTACCAAGTTTGAAATCACCATGAATACATTGGAAAGCGTAGGCCATAAACCATATTATCATGCATAGAACATCATATCATAATGGCAACATTTCTTAAGTACCCTCAAACTCTATGTGTGCAATGCATGAGTAAGATCCCATAATCCTACCCATACTAAGTAAAGCCTCTTGAGTAACTACGGTATATAAATCTTAATCTTGTTCATATTAACACATAAGGGAATAAGCATTAACCGACACAGACCATGTGAGCTAAACATGGAATCCGGTGTCTACCCCACACCGAAAAGGGGTTGTCCTACTTGCCTAAGGTAGAACCATACTCTTAGCTTAGGTAGATCCACTAGCTAAAGACTGATGAGGGGACATAGTTATGGAATAAGAGGATTAATATTAGAAAACTCAACCTCAATTAACGGAAGAGCTTCCATACCAAGAGATTACTACTAGGAAAACCCAACCTCAACTAATGGAAGAGCTCCCATCTCATATCAATATCCACTCGGTGCTAGGCATTGATTCCCACATTTTACATAATAAGTCTTGACTTAATTTCATATCCATGGAAGAATATCTTGACACTCAATCCAACATAATCATAATATAGCTCCTACATTCATTAGGTGAGGCGTGACCAACCTTTCACATCAGATCATATTCATGCATTAGTGTATATAAGAGAACAACCTCCAACAACACAACAACTAGATCATAATCATAATCAATTTACCCTCAAAGTGTTCATAAATCATATACATAAATATCCTAAGCATGCATAATTCTCATACTTTGTCCTTCAAGGACCATAAACCATATTTCTGTCAACATATCTAGAATTACTACATTAGACATGGATTATAGAATAATTCAAGTAACTCAACTATAACAAGTATAATCTCATATCATTCATATATAATCATCAAACCCACATCATAGTTCATAATTGGGGAAATTAGGGGTTTCATGGGTCCTTGGGGGAATTTAATCATAAATCATTGATAAATCATCAATTCAATCATAATCCATCATAAATCAACCATTAATAATGTCTTTATAAAGAGCCCGTAAGATTGAAGTCAAACACTAACTTTGGGGAAATGAGTAGTTTTGAAATTTGGTTTGGAGGGACTCCATGGGTGAAGATTACCCAAGGATGAAGGAATATCATACCTTGATGTGATGATTGAATGAATGTGAAATGTTCACTCACATGAATGATTCTAGGTTGAAGGGATTGCTCACCTAAAATGAATCTTGTCACAACCCAAGGGTACCCCCTAGACGTTACATGGCACATAGAACCCCGAAAGGGACTATGTAAGACACTTAGCATTACATAACATAATTAAAGATCAATAAAGAGTAAAACACATTTCGAGTCTTAAGAAATTTTTCATAAAAGCAAAGCGGACGTCTAGACTTGTCTCAATTAGACATCTATTACAATCAAAGTATCAAATAGAGTCATAGCCTTTACAACATAGTTCTCAAATGAAAGTACAATACAGAAACTAGAAAAGCATCTTCCGTCCTCGAATCATGAGGACTCACCAAATAGCAAGGAGAATAGTCAATCCAAGCTTGAACAAGAAGGAGATCACCTCAAGAACTGAACCCTACACTTATAGAAAAATGTAGAAAATATGGGTTAGTAAAAAAATGCACTAAGTATGATAGTCATGCAATAAATCATGAAGACATGCTAAAAAGGGACATTTTAGTTGAAAACCATTTACTTTACCAAGTTTGAAATCACCATGAATACGATGGAAAGCATAAGCCATAAACTATATTATCATGCATAGATCATCATATCATAATGGCAACATATCATAAGTACCCTCAAAGTCTACTTGTGCAATGCATGAATAAGATCCCATAATCCTACCCATACTAAGTAAAGCCTCTTAAGTAACTACGGTTAAAAAATCATAATCTTGTTCATATTAACACATTAGGGAATAAGCCTTAACCGACATAGACCATGTGAGATAAACATGGAATCTTGTGTCTACCCCACACCAAAAATAGGTTGTCCGACTTACCGAAGGTAGAATCGTACTCTTAGCTTAGGTTGATCCACTAGCTAAACACCTATGAGGGAACATATTTATGGGATAACGGGATTGCTACTAGAAAACTCAACCTCAACTAACGGAAGAGCTTCCATCCCAAGAGATTACTACTAGGAATACCCAACCTCAACTAACGGAAGAGCTTCCATCTCATAGCAATATCCATTTGGTGCTAGGCATTGATTCCCATATTTTACATATTAAGTCTTGACTTAAGCTCATATCCATGGAAGAATGTCTTGACACTCAATCCAACATAATCATATTATAGCTCCTAGATTCATTAGGTGAGACTAGTCATCCAACCTTAGAATCATTACATGTGACCAACCATTCACATCATATCATATTCTTGCATGAGTGTATACAAGAGAACAAACTCCAACAACACAACAACTAGATCATAATCATAATCACTTTACTCTCAAAGTGTTCATAAATCATGTACATAAATATCTTAAGTATGCATAATTCTCATACTTTATCCTTCAAAAACCATAAACCATATTTCCATCAGAACATCTAGAATTACTACATTAGACATGTATTATAGTATAATTCAAGTAACCCAACTATAACAAGCATAATCTCATATCATCCCTCTATAATCATCAAACTTACATCATAATTCATAATTGGGAAAATTAGGGGTTTCATGGTTTCTTGGGGGAATTTTATCATAAATCATCAATTCAATCGTAATCCATCATAAATCAACCATTAAAAACGTTTTTGGAAAGAACCCATAAGATTGAAGTCACACCTTAACTTTGGGGAAATGACTAGTTTTGAAATTTGGTTTGGAGGGACTCCATGGGTGAAGATTACCCAAGGATTAAGGACTACCATACCTTGATGAATAAACCCTACGAATTTGAGTGGAAAAGATGTATCCTTCAACCCTAGCTTTCACTTTCCTCTTCTTCTTCCTTGTAGTTTTCTAGAGAGAGAAATTTTGTGGAAGATGAACTTTAGGGAAAATATAAAGTAATAGGGTGTATTTTGACTTAAAATGACTTATATAGTTGTATAAAAATAATACAAAATGACTTCACTTTGATAGGGCATAAAAGGGAAATACCCAAAATAACCCTCACATAAAGTGAATTGCCCAAGTTCCACAAGGAGCTCCATGAGCCGTGATCATGATCGCGAGCCATGGTCCCACTCAAGGTATTGAATTAGTAGCTAGGCAGCTTGTGCCTTAATCTCACATGCCCAAGGCAACTCCACGAAGGGCTCCACGATCTGTGGTCAAGGCCACGAGTTGTCGTCCCTCTCGTGGACCTTGAGGCAGTGGCTAGGCCACTTTCTTGCCACCCTCACACACCCATCTCTTATCCACAAGCCACGGTCTTCACCTCGAGCCGTGAAGTGGCTCGTGAATGAGAGCCTGTTTTGGGCAGTTTTTTGGAGTTCACTGCCTAGGCTACCACGGATGACACCACGATCCGTGGTCCCTACCATGAGTTGTGGGGGTAGTCGTGGTCACTAGGGCAGTTTCTAGGGGAGGGTGGACTTCCTAGGTCCCCTCTCTTGTCCCTATTCCCCCTCCTTGACTCATACCTTCTCGAAAATCTCTCGTTTAGCCTAAGAACTTTCCGGGGTGTTACAAATCTAGACTATAATGCTTAATGAATGATGAGTCGAGAGGTGATTACCCTTGACCTTCATATGTAAGGATATGAGGTGATTTCCCATACTCCTTAGAATTGAAAAAGAGGTGAGTCCCTATGTTCTTACTATGATGAATGGACATGGAGGCGAGTACCAATGCTCCTTATGAAATTATGTGGAGGCGAGTACCCGCATCATATGAAGAGGTTATCGAGGAGAGTACCCATAATCTAAGAGTAAGTAAGGCAAGAGGCGAATACCCATTAGACTTTATGAACTTGGCATTGAGGCGAATCCCCATGTCTTTAAAAGTATGTATGATTAATAAGATAATGTTATGAAATTAACTTGTGTCGAGTGTTGCTACATATGCCTTCCATGATGTAAGTTTGAATAGAGGTTTATGACCTATGTCTTGGTTAAGCTTAAGTGAGGTTACTTAAGGGAGTATTCCTCTTTCATTATGATGCTTTATAAGTATTGATTATGCTATTGCCTTAGGTCTTATGTTGACTAATGCTTATGTTTATGGTGTTTATGCTAGCCATCATATTTAGTACTTGATTGTACTAACGCATACTCTTGCCTACATTCTTATTAAATATAGGTCCCGGCATTCTCGATTCACACACTTGTGGCTAGGTTCCTAGAAGGTTGTGAAGTGAAGCTTTGGTGAGTCCTCATTGTATTCAAGGATTGGATCACCCTATCTCTTTAATGTCTTTCATTTACTTTTGAGACTATTGTATGGGGTGCATCCCAAGATTTAGTGTTTCTCATGTTTAGATGGAGTGAGACAATGTTATGTTAGACTTTTGCTTGATTTTATAAAAAACTTTGATTGTATTTGAAAAGTTTTAAATTCTCGCACCTTTTCTATTACTTTGTGTTATGATGTGCTATGTGGATTGTATGATGCCTCTCGAGTTATTATATGCCCTGTTACATCTAGGGGGTACCCCTGGGTCATGACACCGTGGTTCGAGCACCTCAACTTGACTCACACCTCAAGACCACGACGTCACCAACGGACCTTCGGTCAGACCATGGTCTATGGTCGAAGGTCTATAAGTCCAAGGCCCAGAATTCAATCTCTAACCACCGAACGAAGGACGTGCAAGATGGTCCGTCGTCCTGTCGACGGTCTGTCGGTCGGGGTTCCGTGGTTCAAAAGTTGGCAGTTATTTTAGGGGTATATGGATATTTTCTGATTTTCATTAAATCAATGTGGTGTCATTTTTCCAATACCTAGACCACCTATATACGTAATTTATACCCCTAAATTCACTCATTCAAGTCATTCTCTTAAATCCCAAAAGAAAACCCAAACTCTCTCTCGAATATTCTTTCTCTAGAAGGTAGAAGAAGAAGGAAGAGATTGAAGCTAGGTCAAGATCAATTCTCCCAATCTTCAAGATTTTGTAGGCTTTGTGACTAAGTTATGATGGATTTTCATCAATGGGATCCTTTCTCCCATGGAATCCCTTAAGATTCCCCAATTGTGAAGTCTAAATCCCCAATTCTAGTTAGGGTTTCTTCCAATGTTGTGGGTTAAGATGAATGTTGATCCAATTGAGTGGATTATGATTCTTTATGATTGAATTGGTAGAATTACACGTTTTTAGAATGAAATTACATATACCCATGCCTGTTCCATATTTCTAACCTAGAATTGATGAAATTGGGTTTGATGCCTTGAAGGGAAACTTTATGGGTTTAGATATCTCTTTATAGGATTGATGAATTATGACTAGAACTGCTTGAGATTAAAGCATAGATGATGATCATGACATGTAGTGCTTTAAGAGTAAAGCCTAGATTATGATATGTTGATTGTTGATGTTGTAGTATGGAAGAGATACTTCCTACAATGAATTGCTAAGCATGATAGTATGAATCTGAAAGGTTTACTGACATGAATGATTCTAGGTTGAAAGAATTTCTCACCTAAAGTGAATCTAGACTAAAAGACTATGTAAATGATGAGGATAGAGGCGACTACCCTTGATCTCCATATGATAAGGATATGAGGTGATTTACCATACTCTTTAAACTTGAACAAGAGGTGATTCCCCATCTTCCTATTATGATGAATGGATATGGAGGCGAGTACCCATGATCCTTATGAAATGATATGGAGGCGAGTACCTATGTCATCTGATGTGATTGTAAAGACGAGTTCCCATGATCTTAAAGTAAGTAAGCAAGAGGCGAATACCCATTAGCCTTTATAAGTAGGGAAAGGAAGCGAATCCCCATGTCTTCAAAAGTAAGTATGAATAATGTTATTATGTTATGAAGATAATTAGCTTTGAGTGTTGCTTTATATGCCTTCCATGATGTAAGCTTGACTAGAGGCGGATGACCTTAGTCTTGGCTAAGGATAAGTGAGGTTACTTAAAGAAGTATTCCTCTTTCATTATGATGTTTTATATGTATTGATTATGCTTGATGTCTTATGTTGACTAACTCTTATGTTTATGTTTCTAATGCAAATTATCATATTTAGTACATGATTGTACTAATGCATACTCTTGCCTACATTTCTTATCAAAATGTAGGGTCTGACGACATTGATTCTCACACTTGTGGCTAGATTCATAGTTGATCAAGGAGTGAAGATTTGGTGAGTCCTCATAGCATTCGAGGATTAGACCACCCCTTTTCCTTTATGTCTTTCTTTTCATGTGGACTATTGTATGGGTTGTGTCTCAAGATTTATTTTTATGTTAGATGGTTTGAGACAATGATATTAGACTTCCGCTCATTTTATGAAAGACTTTGATTGTATTGAAATGCTTTAAATTTCTGCACCATTTTCTACTACTTTATGTTATGAAATTCTAAATGGCTTGTATGAGGCCTCTCGGGTCTCATACGCCTTGTTACATCCGGGGGATACCCTGGGTCGTGACAGACTTGGTATTCAGAGCACAAGGCTTAGAATGGTTCTGGGAAATCTCAAACCATGTATAGTAGAGTCTTATTCATAAGTGTTAAGCGCGCCACATTTATGAATGAGAGGCTATTGGATGTTTAGGAAATCTCACTTCTTCATTTCACAAAGTCATGCCATGGAGTTTAACTCTATAAGGTCTTTCTCTAAATCGTTACCCATGGTTTTCAGGATATGACTACTATAAGGGCTAATGCTAGAAGGAATGAGGGAGACAATGTGGGTCAAGAAGTTCATCCCCAAGCTCCTCCTCAAGCTCCGATTGATCCTTTGACTGACAATGTGACAAATGCGGAGTTTAGGTCGACTTTCCAAGTGTTGGCTGAAGTACTGATGGCACAAGAAAATAGAGAGGTTGTAGCTCTCGTGAATCAAAATGTGGGTACGGTGGCGGCAAGAGTGAGGGACTTTACAACGATGAACCCTCACAAATTTGATGGCTTCAAAGTTGAGGAAGATCCTCAAGAGTTTATCGACGAGGTCTATAAGATACTTGCTATTATGGGGGTGAATCCAGTAGAGAAGGCGGAGTTGGTCACTTATCAACTCAAAGGGGTTGCTCAAATTTTGTTTAATCAATAGAAGGAGGCAAGGCCGAATGGAGCGGGTCCCATAGAATGGGAGAGGTTCAAAAGTGCTTTTCTTGATAGATTCTTCCCTGTTAAGATGTGAGATGCCAAGGTTCTTGAGTTCATTAATCTTAGTCAAGGAGATATGAGTGTGATGGAGTATGCCTTGAGGTTCACTGAACTGTCCAAATATGCTCCTTCTACTGTAATGGATCTTAGGTCCAAGATGAGTAAGTTTGTATCGGGTGTGTCTGACATGGTAGTCAATAAGTGCCACACCTGCATACTTGTCCATGACATGGACATTTATCACCTTATGCTTCATGCCCAACAAATTGAGGAGGAAAAGCTCAAGGAAAGAGCTAGGGAAGCAAAGAGGGAAAGAGTAGATGATGGCAACTTTTCATATTCTAGGTCTGGTGGATAGGTCGTTCAAGGTTCCGGAAAAAGTCCTCCGGGTAAGGTTCTACAAATTCTCCTCGAAGATATAGTAATGAAAGGGTGTCTAACTATAATGACCCAGAAATTTATAAGTTAAACTAGAGCTTCATCATGTGAGTTAAAGTAACCTTAAATCAATGTCTAGGCTATTTTTAGAACTTAAATGAACAAGGAGGAAGTCTAGGGATCATGCAAGGAGCTAAGCTAGCAATAAAGGGTGAAAGGAGCTTTGTTCCTAGATAGACCATTCAGCGATGGAGTGGCTTGATCGCCCGAGTGACTTGGCGATGCGCCAAAGTGCACTTGGGGTCACCCTATGGGCTGTCCATTTGGCCAAGGTTCTGGAGCAAAGGGCGAACTAAGCCCTAGCTTGCCAACCAGCTTGGCGAGTCGCCCATTGCCCCCTCTAGACCGCCTAATGAACTGCCCATTTTTGGAGCTCACTATAAATTTGGGCGAGCCAAGGGTTCACTTGGCGAGTCGCATAGTGCCCTTGGAGAGCCAAGAGGGTCATTGGGCGAGTAAAGTCGGGAAAGGGGGAAAATTTAAGTTCAAAATTTTAAGGGTCCTTAGGTATTTTCCAAAAATGGAGTCCTTATTATTTTATTCCCTTCCTAATGACTATAAAACCTTTTTAGACTTGAAAACCTTGGAATTTTGTTACTTTTAAAGGAATTAAAAGAAGACCCAAACTCTTTCAATATTGCTCTCTCTAGAAGTTCCTCCATTGAAGAGCACCAAGAACTTGAAGATTAGGGCTCAAGAATCCATCTTCTCAACTCCAATTCATGGGCAAAGCTTCAAATAAGGTATGGGGACCTTGATTCATGGAACATATTTCTCCATGAAGCCCTTCAACTCTTGATTTCGAAATTGGTAACTTGTTCAAAACTAGGGTTTTCTATTCCAACCATGGGTTCTTCCTAAAAATGGTTTTATTATGTTAATTGCATTATATTATGGATGATTTGATGTTTAATTGTGATTTTCATTGTAAAATTCCCCTTGAACCCATGAACACCCCCATGACCCCAATCTCAAGTATTGTGATGGTGTATTGATGCAAGATGATTACTATGAATTGTTTCTATGTGAATTTAGTTATTGAATCTTTTTTTATTCATGACTATTGTAGCATATTTAGGTGTAATTGTGAGACATGATTCATGACCTTGGAAAGGGGTAAATTGCTAGGGTTTGTGCATATGGATGCAAGATGTGTATAAACTATTGATTCACTTAGAAAGTAAATATCCTATGACTAATGTGTGAAGTATGGTATTGTTGAAAGGTTGTTATTGCCTTACCCTTATAATTGATGATGCGTGAATAGTCTTGGATGATGATGATATATTGTGTTGATCGAAAGTCTATTTCTCATGAAAACACTATCAATGTAATGTGAATGTTCTACTCCCAAACTAATGTTGATTCTAAGGTTGAAAGTACATTCTCACCTTTAGTGAATCTATGGCTATTATGATGAATTGTATTTAATGAAGGGTAGAGCACTCATTTACACATGTAAATGCAATTTAAGACTAATTATGTATAATTTGGGAAATAATGTGTAGCACCGAGTGGATATGGACAATGAGGTAAAGGCCCTTCCGCCAATGCAATAGGTTGGGTCATCCAAGTGAACTCATAAGATGGAAACTCCTATGCCAATGCAATAGGTCGGGTTTCTAGAAGCAATCTCCCTATCCCATAACTATGTGCCAACATAGGACTTTAGCTAGTAGATACACCTTAAGGCTAAACATGCTAGTTCTACCTTAGGCAAGTAGGACACCTTCTTTCGGTGTGGGGCTACACGACACCGGATTCCATGTAGCTCGCATGCTCTATGTCGGTTATGGCTACCCTTCCCTATATGACAAGATAATTACTACAACTTCTTGGTGAGTTTACTTAGTAGGAGTAGGGGAATGGGACTTCAATTCCACATTGCACAAGTAGACTTAGTAGGATGTTGTGGGATGGTTCCTTTATATTATGATGAGATACAAATGTGTGCATGCGCGTTGAATGGATAGTTGCTATGAATGACTTTCCTTGTATTCAATTAATGTACATGACTATTTCCTTAATTGGACTACTGATTGTGATGAGGTCTAAAGATGAGGTGCATGACCAAGGTAGCTTCAACGAGGTTCTTAGTAGGGTTGGTATTATGGGATGCCAAGCATACATTGCACAAGTGTTCTTTAGGGGTTACTAAGGTGATGAATTTACCATGTAATGAGAAGAAATGTGATTTTTGTCTTGATTTTGACATTGAAGATAGGTGTTGGTTTCCAAACTTCATAAATGCATTCTTTTAAATAAAATGTCCTTTTTATCATGTTTTAAGGATTTTATGCATGTTTCCATACTTAGTACATATTATGTGCTAACCCCTCCTTCCTTCTACATCTTAATAAATGTAGGTTCCGGCTAGGTGACTTTCACTCTCCTTTGAAGAAGACTTGGATTGCCTATCTCCAAGTTGTGGTGAGTCCTCAAGTTTGAGGAAGGGATTTCCTATTTCTTAGTCCATTTTGTAACTCATATATTGAGACATTAGTTGATGAAAAAGGGCTAAGTCCCGAACTTTATATTCCTATGTTTTAGATGGCAAATGAGACAAAGTCTAGATTTCCTATTACTTTCTTTTATGAAAAGTGAAGTTGGACTTCGATTGTAAAGTTTTAAATTTTTTCGCATTATTTATATATACCAAGTAATAATGATGCTAGAGTCTTGTATGAGACCTCTTTGGGGTCAAGTACGATGTGTTACGTCTTGGGGCTAGCCTTGGGCCGCGACACTAACCCCAAACCTCAAGGAGATGGTAGTAGGTCTTTGATGCCTACTTGTGCTAAATGTAGAAGAAGTCATGAAGGGAAGTGTCTAGCAGGTTCTAATGCTTGCTTTGGGTGTTGTAAAACAAATAATTAAATAAGGAATTGTCCTTCGATGGGTAAAAATGAGGGAGATACTCATCGCATGGCTCAACCCTAGCCTTCATCCGGTCCAACTAGTTTGGGTGCGAATTCTCCCAAGCAAAAACCATTTCTACGCACTCTAGGCTAGAGGTGATCAAGAGTTCCCTCGATGTAGTGACCGGCATAGTAAAAGTTTTTCAACTTGATGTGTATGCTTTGCTTGATCTCGCTGCTACTTTGTCCTTTGTGACACCATTAGTGGCTATGAGATTTGATATGCTTCCCGATGTGTTTTTAGAACATTTTTTCTATATCTACCCATATTGGTGATTCTGTGGTGGCTAAGAGGGTCTATAGGAGATGTCACATTTCCTTATCCCATAGAGTTACTCATGTTGATTTGACAGAGCTTAACATGTTAGATTCTGATATTATCTTGGGTATGGAATTGTTGCATTCCTGTTATGCCTATATTGATAGTAGGACTAGAGAAGTCCAGTTTCATTTTCCAAATAAGCCTATACTTGAGTAGAAGGGGGGAAATTCTATGCCTAGAGGTCAAATTGTTTCTTACCTTAAAGCTAGGAAAATGATTTCTAAGGGTTGTACCTATCATATAGTGAGGGTAAGGGATGTGGATTCCGAAATCCCTATTCTTGAGTCGGTCCCCATTGGAAATGAATTTCTGGATGTGTTTCCCGATGATTTGCATAGTATTCCTCCCGAAAGAGAAATAGACTTCGGTATTGACTTTCTCCCAGATACACAACCTATTTAAATTCCTCCTTATAGAATGGCTCCAGCGAAACTTAAGGAGTTGAAGGATCTGTTGAGGGATTTGTTGGATAAGGGCTTCATCCGACCTAGTATCTCTCCATGGGGTGCTCCGATGTTGGTTGTTAGGAAGAAGGATAGTTCACTCCATATGTGTATTGATTATCGGCAATTGAACAAAGTGACCATTAAGAACAAGTATCCTCTTCCAAGCATAGATGATTTATTTGATCAACTTCAAGGGGCAAATTACTTCTCTAAGATTGATCTTTGGTTGGGTTATCACCAATTAAGGGTGAAGGAAGAAGATATTTTGAAAATGGCTTTTAGAGCCCGATATGGTCATTACGAGATTTTGGTGATGTCCGTCGATTTAACGAATACCCCGGCGGCATTGATGGATTTGATGAATAGGGTGTTTACACAATACCTTGATATGTTCGTAATTGTGTTCATAGATGATATTTTGATCTATCCGAGAAGTGAGAATGAGCATATTGATCATTTGAGGATTGTATTACAAATTCTCAAGGACCAACGACTCTATACAAAGTTTAGTAAATGTGAATTTTGGTTAAGGTCTGTAGCTTTTCTTGGCCTATAGTTTCAAGCAAGGGTATTGAGGTAGATCCAAAGAAAATGGATGCAGTTAAGAGTTGGCCTAGACCTCTATCACCGACAGACATTAGAAGTTTCTTGGGTTTGGCCGGTTATTATATAAGATTTGTTGAGGGGTTTTCTATGATTGCCTCCCCATTGACGGCTGATGTTTGCATAATCAAGACACAACTTTTAATGCAAGTGTCTACAATCGTACAATAGTTTAGTAACCCAACCAAGGATTAGGATCGTTCCTAAGAGAGTGGTTTTGAGAATTAATAGAAAAATAAACTTAGTTCTAACTAGTCGTAGGTAAAGACATTAACGATTAAAAACATTGTAAATTAAAGAGGGACACAAGAGTGTCAATTAACAATGGAGGGTTTTGTCACTAGTAAGTAAAAACAACAAAATAAATAAGTGTTTCTAAGTAATGAGAGGGGATCCTTGGGATATGACGGGAATATGGGTTAAGCTAGATTATTGGGTACATGCTTTCGATAAAAAAATTCATAGAATAATTGTGACTAGGCTAGACTTTAAGGGGGATAAGCTCTCTCTTGAGCAACTTACACCATTTCAAATGGGTTCCTCTCAGACACCCACTTGCCACTTGAAGACCAGCCTATGCCTTAACCCACTCACTCTCTCGAGCTGAGTGTGTGGACATGGGACTAGGGTTCACTCTCTCTAGTTGAACCTCATGTTGACCCACTCGCACTGGCCATCAATTTAGTAGTTTTAGTTTTACGACCTCTCTCTCTCAAGCAAGCCGAAAACACATAAATAAACTTGTATTTGCCATTACAAATTCATTAATTTCATCCACAACTACTAAATGAAATCACAATTAAATTATCAGCAAGCAAGACCCAACAATTATCTTAACCCATATTCGTTAAATCACACCCCAAGAATTGGGGGTTTTAGCCACACATGTATAAGAGATAGAAATTTATACCAAATTGAGCTTGCATTCAACTGGGTATGAAGATTTAAGTCTTGATACAGGCCAAAAGTGAAGAATCAAAGAGACCCAAACCCAAATCTTGTAGATGAAACCCTTTGGATCTTCAAGTCTTCAAAACTCTCTCAAGCTTAGAGCAAAAATATCAAAAAGTACTACTCTATATGAAAATTATAATAATTGTGCGACTCTTAAAACTACAACTCTAACTAGTATTTATAGTTTTCACAGATTTGTGTTGCAGCGGATCATTCGGCGTAATTAGTCGAAATCGCCGATCAACTCGGCGATTCGCCTTTTGGTGTACTTCACCGCCGTCTTGCACCAGCCTTCAGCATCATCATGCTCTGGGTCATTGGGTGACATGGTACTACTTCGCGGAACTTCTCGGCAATGCGCCGATTGCTCCCTTTTTCTACCGCCTTGATCCTTTCCTTCAGGGCTCATCACACTGGAACAAAAGGTGAAGTAAGACCCTTCGGCGACTCGCCAAGTGGACTCAACGATCCTCAGGCCTTCATTTCTTCGTTCTTTTCAGCCTTTTCATTCCTTTTTGCGACGTAGTGTCCATGCTTTCCTTAAAACTTCAAATACCTGAAACTTAAGGGTTTTTATCAAATATTGAGATATAATAAGCATTTGAGGACATACTTTCTATTAAAATATAGCCCTAAATGAGTCCAATTTGTGGACTAATCAACACCCCCAACTTAAACTTCTGCTTGTCCTCAAGTAAAACTCAAGTTCAGCAGTTCAACAAGGATGTCTCAAATAGTGCTATACAAGACTAAATTATGAATATACACAACAAGACTCAATTTACTTATGCAAGGATCAATTGTGTACTCAAAGATTAAAATTATGACACACCATTACCAAAGATTCTCAAGCTCGCAATACTTGCTTCAAATGCAAGTTCAAGCTCAACAAAATCCTTCAAATGCCCTCACACAAATGATGATTCCATTTTCACACGCAAAGGTATAATAAATTTAAAGTTCAGGAATCAGATACAACACTCTCACTCACAAAGATGAACACAATGCATTCTTTCATCTGTAGGTTTGCCCATATTTTTGAGTCAACATTTGTTTCGATTTTCTCAAGATCACAAAGGTCTTAACAAGGCTTGTAACGGGGTTGAGTGCAAAGGTATGGTTAGTTAGGCACAGTGACTTTCATCCTCATGAAATGTGGTGCTCACAACACTTTCATTCCTTTTCCTTCATCATTTTCTAGAGTACTCATAAGTCATCATATTATTCACTTTCCATGGATTGTTTGGGAACCCCATCTCTTTTGTACTTTATTCCACAACTTTCTTTTTCTTTCTCCTTTCTCTTTTCTCTTTTTTTTTATATGGAGGGGTTCCATTTTTCTCAACACCATGGGTTAAAGGAGACTTTCCTTGCACTTCTTGACTTTCTTTTTTTTTCTTTTTCACCACACCCCAACTTAGGCTTTTGACCTAAGTTGGCTATTCAATTAACCACAATTCAAGAGGATTATAGGTAATGGATTAAGAAAGGTCTAGTTTTCATCAAGTTTCTTCCAAAGAAGGGTAAGGCTCAAAGGGTGTTCAAGAGAGAATCACAGGTTCACAAGGTAGGTCACAAAAGAGGTATACGTCAAATTGGTTAACACTCTTCGAAGTTGCCTAAGATCATATCAAGAGAAAGTTTTACTTAGTCAGTCGGACCAACAGGGCAAATTCCAGGTGCTGTCATGCATGGTTCAAGGTAAGCTTATCACACAAGGCATCGACACTTAAGTCAAACAAGACTTCACACTTTTTCTAGTGTGTAACGGTCATCACAGGAGAATCGATTTGATAAATATCTAATCAAAACGAGATGCAACGAGTTCACATATTGTCTATGCAACTTCATTTTCCCTCATCGTAGCCGTACATTCATGTTCGTTCAATTGTAAGCACTATTCAAGTCATCAGTATTGATCGAAACTGAGACTCAAATTTTCCAAGGAGCAGCCACATTCAACAATACATAGAGGGTGGCGAAAGTGTGTGAAAAATTCAAAAAAAATCGGAAGGGTCAAAATCATTTTGCAATTTAAAAATAAAAGGAGTCATAAGCTCAAACATCCACAGAAAAGCAGTATTAACACAATTTTAAACAGAATAGCCCAAATACAAACACAAAACACGAACAAAAGTAGCACACAAAAGGTGTGGGCCTCACCCCACCACAAACAAAAGCATTTGTCCTCAAATACGAATGAAGGTATCCAGAAGTCAATTAAAGAAAGACATAAAGGGAGGTAAAGAGGGGATCCTATCTAAGTAGTCGCTCCATTTGTCTGGGCATCAATGCCCGGAGTGACCCCAGAAGGACCAGCTTCACTGGATCTAGCAGAAGAAACCTTTGCCAAGGAAGCCTGCACAACAGCATCTATCATGATTTCTTTAGTCTCAGCTATGTCGTCTGCTGCAGCTCCCTCAAACATCTCTTCTCCAGTCTCTACCTCTGATTCAGGATTAGTTGTATGCTCCATTCCATCCCCATGTCCTGTGGTGGTCTGAGGCATTTCGGGAACATCTGGAATTTTGACTGTTCCAAATATCATGGACATATCGGTGGACTTTACATAGTCCACATCTTTCCTCAGCTCTACAATGGCGGCCTTTAAGGCTATCACCTCCTATGTGGCTCCTTGGTCGCGCTGACACCCTGCTATCCTGGACGCTAGAGCATCAACAGTAGTGCTCAGTGGTTTCACAGCATCATCAAGGGCAGCCTGAATCATGCCTGGAATGGAGCTTTCTATGTTGGCAGCCCGACATTCAGCAGATTGGGCAAGTTGTCCCCTCCGAATCAAGGATGCTTGAGTGATCGGCTCATAGGAGGCAACAGCAACAATAGGTCTGGGTAGTAGCAGCAGCAGAGGGACCTGGGGGGTCAGCAGAAGTGGTAATGGCATCAGATATACATAAAGGCCTAGGGGCCAGAGTAGGTAAAGATGCCTCTACAGGTATAGATCTAGTGGCCACAGCTTCTTTTTACTTTTTTTCCGCTTAGTCCTTAAGATATTCAGCTTCGATCTTTCGGATATCGGTGGAGGCGGTGGAAATCAATTCCACATCCTTGTTTGTATCTCTAGGCACCCGATATCTTTTGTACAATGCAGTGATTAATATCGGGAAAGGGAGAGATATCTGGCCCTGCTTTGCACATATATGGATCTGAGAAGCAATGGTCATCCCTAGATTTATCCTGGTTTTCTCTATGATGCATCCAAGACAAGCTGCCTTAGCAAGGAGAAGGATTGATTCATTTTGTGATGGCATAATTGTGCTGCTGATGAACCCAAACCAGTATCTTGCAGCTACATTCAGATCTTTCGTTGTAATCAAAACTCCTTTTGCTAACTATTTCGAAGCATTATCATTTGAGATTAGCAGGGCTAACCACTTTTTCATCTCATCCAGCTTCTCTGTTCTGATCAAGTGTTGGCAGTGATCATTAATCTTATTGGACATACCCAAGGCTATGCTAATAGCCTCGCAGTCACAAGCTACCTTTCTTCCTCTGACAACAATGTAGTCAACTGCTTTGAAAGACGATACTGGGCTCTTCCATTGAGGTACTAATACACTGTATGCATTGTAAATTTCTCTGACACAGCTTGGTATGTAAGAGTCACGGGGTTTTGTGAAGATTTGAAATTTTTCATATTTCAGGCACTCTATTATCTCGGGATACCTATCGATCACCCCATCTATGGACAGCCGTTTTTCCTCAATGATCATTTTCAACCCCTCATACTTTAATCTATTTGTTGATTTAGGTGGGGGGCCTTGTACTGAAGGTGCCAGTACTATTGCCTGCTCTGGAACTGGAGGAGTCGGAGTGGTGGATCAAGGATTTCTGATCCGAGATGGGTCGTTCAGCTGTTTAGATCGTAACTCATTCCTCCGTGACTCCATCAGTTCATCTTCATCAGAACCTATACCCTCATTATCATATGTTGTTGGGTCATTGGTTTAAAAACCAGTACTGTCGGAACTAGCATCTAATAGCTCAATGGTTTTGTCATTGTCCTTGCATTTCCCACCAGTTGTGGAAAGTTTAGTGGCCTTGTTCTTGGATGCAGTTGCATCCTCATTGATTGTGATACCTTTTTCTTTGCTTCGGGGTGGTGTGCTGCTACCTGCTTTGTTAGGTTTAGTCATATCTGCAAAAGGTTGGGAAGAGTTAGGGGAAAAATAAGATAGAAGCACAGCCAATCTACTACAAGAAGACTCGCCAAGTGGATCGGCGAGTTGCCGAACCTCTTTGGCGAGCTAACTCAGGCTCATTGAAAGGATTGGCTTCAAATTATAGCAAGTCG